>VZTZ01040827.1:0-27612 GCA_013400955.1 Drymodes brunneopygia | reverse complement strand
AAAGACACCCAGGTCACATAACGATCTGGAGGGTTTTTTTTAAAGGTAAGGCAGAATTTATATCATAGACAATATACAAAGTAAAGTATCAATATTTGTATTTATGCAAGACCTCTGTGACTACATTGCATTTGATAAATCCTGCTGTAATATGAGAGATCTAGAAGATGTTAAAATTATGAAATACATGCTTAAGAAATGTTGAACTGCCATGCTTCAACCTTTTTTAAGCTCTTAAATATATATATATATATATGAGTAATCTACAGTCATAGCCCAGAGCACTGCCTTGTCCCTGTACATTGTGGTAGTATTCTGAGCCATTATTNATGATCTATGGACCTCTAGTTTATGAAGAATCCTTTCAAGTTTAAAAAAATATCAGTACTGAAACACACACAAAAAAGAGGAAAGATCCTCCTTTCCTATGATAACCAGGAAGTTTTTGATTTAGTTGTTGGTGATTTTGCTTCAGACCATGTCTGCAGAAAATATAACAGAAATGATGGGATTNAATCTACAGTCATAGCCCAGAGCACTGCCTTGTCCCTGTACATTGTGGTAGTATTCTGAGCCATTATTGTAGAATACTTTTTAAAAAAAAACAATAAAGCTGAGTTTCAGTTCTTTTTGACTTATCTGACTGTTGTGTAGTTGGCCTTTTTTTCTCTTCCTCACTTCTTTCACCAGCTCCTACCTGAAGGCTGAGAAGGCAGCAGAATACCTGCCCTGTGGCATTTTCAGCTTTGCATCCATTATCCAGTTGGAAATGGAGTGGTTTTGGTTAAGCAGAGCACACGGAATGGGTGCAGCAGGGGTGCAGCTTCTGCAGATGCAGTGTGGGTTTTGTGGAGGGTTTTCTCTGCTCTGCAGGCTATGCCACAGCATTGTGCTAAAGCCTGTATGAGGGGTTCACTTCGTGGTGTTACAGGCTATTTGTTCTTTGTCAGGAAAATTCTGGCTGTTTCGTGTACTTACTGAAATCCAAGCAGATTTTCTTGTCTTATTTTTGGTATTGTGCAGATGAAACGTCTTAAACTGGCAGTGTTTGAAGGAATAACTCACTGTGTGCTAATGACAGATTGCCATCATGTGGGCTAATCCAAACCAAAGGGAAAAACACTACTGATTTCTGATTTTATGTAAAAAGTAAATGAATAATATCTCTGTTGCCCTAAATAGAGGATCACTACAAGCTGCTCTGTTATTTTTTCATGATTGTTTAATGATTTATTTGTATTGTGGCAGCATTTAGTAGCCCCACTCAGGAGTCAGGCTAGTGGAATAATAGATGTGCCGCAACCATTCAAGGAAAGTGTTTATTAGCATCCTGTCAGCAACTGTACATGACAGCAAGAAGCAAAAGCAGACCAAAAGCTGTGTCGAGAAGAAGTAATTATGTCAATTATCCCACGGTAAGATTGATGGGAACACAGCAATTGGTATTGAAAGATAAGACATATTCCATATTATTCTCCATTCTTGCTTACATAGTATTTGTATTTCTTTTTCTCCTGAATTGTCTCAGTTGCAGCTGTATGTTCAGGTTTATCCCAGAGATGTATCTGTCAGGTGTTTGTACATTTTTGGCTACTCCCTCCTTTTTAGATCTCAAGCTTTCCAGAGGTGTTTGCAGGACCAACTGATGTTTGGAATTATCACTCCATCTAAAAATACAGGACTGCTGTAAAACCAACCCTGAACTGAAGCACATCCCAAGCCTCCAGTCAGTTATGTGATTTCTGTTTCATAATGCCATTGAAAAGTATTGAATTTACTTTAAATGCCTTATAAAATATTATGAAATCCATCTTTGCCGGTCTTTTAGCGGCTTGTGAAAATTCATTCCTTATTAAATTTTTTTGCTTCCATTTATTAATTTCTGTTATGAAAGCTTCTTGATTAATATTTGGAGCTCCAGAGGTTTTACGGATTTACACTGCTGTGTGTATTGTATTGCAGTCATTTCATTAAGGAAGCCAGACAGGGTAACTTAAGAAGTGTAAATTTATGACTTATTCGACCATTTTTATTTTAAGAAGTGCAGAACTGCAAATACACCAGAAAATGTGGATGTATTAATTTTGCTTGATAGCCTTTTGATAGCACTGTGCTAAATACAGGAAGTATTGTAAAGGGAAGAGAGTTTTACCAATTTTTGCTTGTGTTGGATAAGGCTTCCTGAAAGGCTGTTTTGGGGGGGATTATTTGTGTGGTTGAGTTTGGGGGTTTTGCATGCTTGAATATTTGGGGGGAAAGAGAGGATTTTTTTCTCATGCTATTTTTTTTCCACATAGGGCTTGAATTCTCATG
This sequence comes from Drymodes brunneopygia, assembly GCA_013400955.1. Taxonomy (NCBI): domain Eukaryota; kingdom Metazoa; phylum Chordata; class Aves; order Passeriformes; family Petroicidae; genus Drymodes; species Drymodes brunneopygia. The sequence goes on along the minus strand of VZTZ01040827.1, from coordinate 25,299 downwards.
GGAGGACTGCCTACCTCTGGATCCACACCTGTGTCCTGACCCACAAGGTGACACCCTGGGCTGGGGGCTGCCCCCAGCTGCCCCCAGCCTGGCCAGCAACCTGGACACCCTGGAGAACTCCACAGCTCCCTGGCCTAAGACCTCAGGATGTTTTTAGGGCCTCAAGAGAGCTGCTGTGATCATGGCAGGATGTTCACTGTGTAAATGAGACCAGATGGGAGGATGAGCACATCTTATGCAGGTCATAAGCTGTTTTCCCTTGAGCTAACTGGATGTGAATTAAAATAGATCCAGGAAAACCCTTGGTGGTGAGGGGAGAAGCAGCATGTTAGTGAAGATGGACAACCCATGTGCCTTCAGCAGAGAGAAAAAGGGTGTATGCTGAGAGCTCCAGGAAAGAAAAACAAGAACTGGCTTCACCCTGCCAGTATTTCTAAAAATGAGAAAAGAGGAGCAGAAGTGAGCAATGTGTCAGCCTTCAACACTGACTTATGAATGGGGGCTTGACCTGCAGAGTGCTGGGTGAAGGGTGGGGATCCAAGGTCTCACAGGAGCTCTTCAGGGAGTGAATCAACCTCAGCATGAGTCAACAGAACTTGGCTGTTGTGGAAATGTTAAATGTCAACACAGGGGTGTTTACACTGAACTGTAGCTTACAAAATGCATGAAGCACTCCTTCAGCTGCACTCAGCACTAGTAAGGCCTCAGCTACAGCACTGTGTCAAATGTTGAGCAATTTTTTTCCTCTTCAAGGGAGACGTGGTGTAGCTGGAGGGCAGCCAAGCAGAGAGAATCAAGCAGAGAGAACTGGAAGAACCTGTCCTCTCCTCACAGGTCAGAGATTATGTAGCGTTCAGTGTGAACAACAGAAGACCAAAGAGAATACAGAAATTCAGTTTTCTGTAAGAAGCATATATTATAAAGAAGAAGGAATTTAACCATATAAGTAGGACAAGAATAATAGGCTTAATTAAGCTTGAGAGAATTAGGTTAGATATTGAGAAAAACATTCTAGTCACAGGGATGGTTACAAGGAGAGAGAGATGGTCTGAAGAAGCTGTAAAAACCTCTGAGAGATTTTTTAAGACTGTTTAAAATAAATAAAGGCCAGGAAAACATTGGAGGGGGATGCACAATGTGAGCTTTGGGGCCCCTTCTCATTCTGTCTCTGCATGATTCCCAGCTTGTGAGAACTAAACTTGGCTGATGCCCAGTTTTGCCCATAGATTAATTCCAAACTGATGGTACTGGGCACACTGGTCAGTGCTCATCAAAACCACAGCCAGAAATACTCTCTATTCCACCAACAGAAGCTTTCATGTAGCATGGCAGAACTCCAATAAAATCCTGTGAATTAAACCCTGTTGCATTGAAGTGACACTGATTTCAGAATTTTGTACTGTGACAAATCCAAACTTGGGATTTTCTGGTCTTCGTGTCTATCTGAGGCAGCTAAATGAATGCAGACCTTCTAATACTCCCTGTGCATTAGGTGAGGTAAATCCTCTCTTGGCAATTATCTGAAGACACCTATTGAGCTCAATGAGAAACAGCAGCTCGGGCAACTGGAGCGCAAAGCCCATTGTCATGTTTATGCAAAACTCGCTTCCCATGCCCAAAAGCTGTTTGTTGCTCCCTGCTCTGTGCTGCGGATGGCAGCACAGCTTAGCACGTCAGCTGTCACAGGGAGAGCAGCACAGATGAGAGAAGCACGTCTCAAGCTCCTGTTCTTGATCTGCTGTGGATGCCCAGGCAGGACTCGGGGGCAGAAAGAATTACAAAGCAAGTAAACATCTGCCCCAAACCCAGGAGGATCTCTCATAGTCGGGGGCATATCCAGTCCCTTCAGCACAGGAATTGCACTACACTGGAGGAGAAGCCCTGCAGCAGAGGGGAGATGGGCCCTGCTTTGCCTGTCACTCTCCCAGGCCAAGGTGTGCAGCCAGAATAGACAAATCCTTCTCTCCCCATATAATGTATATAACTTACTTCATGCATTACAGATTTCTCTCCTCACTGCTATTATATAGTGGCACACAGCCCGTTCTTCCAGCCCTACATTTTCCAGGACAGGAAGACAGGTTATTGAACAGCAACAGAAAGGGCTGAGATTGAATTATCTTCTGTCCAGGTGTCAGAGCAGACTTTTAGTAATTCACAGAGAGCCCATAAAGAAATTGGATGGATGAGGCTGACTGGCATTCCAGGCAACTTTCATCAGCAAGGCAAAGGGGCTGCCCTGCAGGGCAGGGGCAGCTGCTATGTGAGGACATTTTATAACCCAGGAAAATTGCATTCACCTGCTGAAATATATTAAGCAGAAACTTGGAGAAGGAAGAAAAGACATTTAAATTTTAATAAAGTCCAGGGGACATGGATAAATTCCCCATGTTTTCCAGCAAGAACAGAGGGAGCTGTTTGTTTAATATAACTGGTTAAAAAGAAAGTCGAGAGGCAAGCACAAGCTTCCTGGTTTTGAGGCTCCAGCAGCTCTTTTCCTTCACCTCTGCATTTCTGTCATCAGACTGGTTCTGCTTAAAATAAGGGCCTTGGTTTTGGTTTGGATTCACTTTTTCCATTTTACTGTGTTTGCCTTAATTTCTCCTCTGCTTATCCTTCTATTCTCTCAGGGTTTTTTTGGTAACTAATACTGTTGTTCCAGTTTCATTTTGCCAACCCAGTCATGCTGGGAAGCAAAACAAGTTGCTTAATTGCAGTGCAGTACCCAGCAGGACGCTTTCCCTCCCGCATAAGAGGTTGCTCTTATTTGCCTTGCTCATTTAAGTTCTCAGCAGAGAGGACAAGAAGGGACATGGAGCTCCTCACTCTGCTGGCAAATGGTCCATGAAAATGGTTAGAGGGGGGCACTGAGGGGAGCCCACATTGCTCCACGAGTGCTGTGTCTGTGCCTCAGTCCCAGGACTGTCAACACACCAGCTTTCATCAGCCCGGTATTTGCAGGTGCAAACACAGCAGCCAACGGTTTTAAGGATCTGCTAATGTTTGAAGGTGTTGTTAAGGTAAGACCTTTTTAAAGACCTCCTCCTTTCTGAAACTGGTGAGCTCACATCTTCAGAAAATTGGCACTGATACGGTCCACTTAGGGAGCACAGGGTGCACAGCAGGTCTGCTTCATCTGCCTGTTTCCTGGTGCTGCAGTATGAATTTCCTGTCCCCTGGACAACTGCTTGAACTAAAGAGTTGCCAGTTGCTGAGCTGTCAAGTTTCACATATTTTCTTTTTTCTTTTTTTCTTTTTTTTAACCTAATGAGGCTGGATTTATTTTTAACATTCCTTATTACCATCCGCTTCTGACTTCCATCCATCTACTGCTGAGTACATGCTGCTCTTGCCAAAGCAAGTGTCTTAGAGCAGCTCTGTGAGCCCCTGGAACTGCACTGCCCTGCAGGGGATCACATTTCCCACCGTTGTCCCCTCTATTAATTCCATGGCAGCACATGCTGCTCGCCTGCCTTGTTCAGGGCTCTCGTACTAATAACTGTGCAACCAGTTGTTATTTCCTTCATAACCATTACCATAGCTGCATAGTTGTTAATAATTCAGGGTTAATTACTTACTAAAAAGTTTAGCAGAACGATTTAGCTTCACTTAGCCTGTTCATTGATGAAGACTATAAATGTCTGCAGTCTATCACTGATAGAGCCATTACTGGAGTTTGGTATAATTGGCTTTTCCTGAAGTGCTGCAGCAGAAATGAGGGTTAGTCCAACTGGCAAAGGGAGCTGTCTGCTTGTACACCTCCTGCTTGGTTTTCCATTGGATTTTGGGCAACCACTTGGGAAGAGAACTGCCACAATAACTTAGCAGGTTTTCCTACATATCCATTCCCATTGCAGCAGTGTGCAGTGTAGACAGAGCTAAAGAAGTGCTGAAGCCTGGAAATAAAGAAGACATCATGACAGCTGTAAAGTGTCCAGCTTCTCAATTAGGCTTGGGGTGCTGGGCTGATCTATCACAAATACATCTTACTGGGAATAGGCATACCTACAACAAGGCTTAGATGACAATGTTCTCTCTGGTTTGTGGAAAAAGTGGGGGGAAAAATTGCCAAGAAGCAGCATCATTAAAGGTAGTGATGCCTCTTCAGACAGTTTTCTCTGGTCTGAGAGGCTCCTGTTCCCTGGATTTTTGAATCTGGGAGTTGTTACAGACAAAGGACTCTGGATATACACACTTCTCTCAGTTTCCAGTGAAATTAATGAGAACTGGGACCCCTTTCAGCAAGGAGCTCTTTCTGACTGTGCACTCAGGGGTCCCCATCTGAATCCCAGAAGCAGAAGAAAGGCCATGTTCTGCCTTCCAAGGGAAGGTGGGGTTTATCATTACACTTCTTTAGAGCAAAACTGAACCCTGGAAAATCTACCCAGACTTCTGATTACAGCATTTGCAGTGACTTGAGGCTGACTGGGTGAATTGAGGTAATGTGGATTCCTTTGACTCTTCACAACACAGGGCTGTGCAACAGGTCATCCACAGCCTTTGGCTGCTCTAGGCAAAGACAAGCAGGTGAAACTAAGAGAATTTCCCTCTTATTATAAATCCAGAATGGCACTGCCTTCACCTTTGGATGTTTAAGTGTCCTAAATATGCCTAGATATCTTCATAATAAATTATGGGCAAGAATGTGATTAATTGTCCCCTGACCTTCAGTTTCTTCATTGAGGCTGTGTCACCAAACTGTATTTTATGTCACTAGGAGACAGCAGTCGTAAATCAAATATCTGCCTCCTCTAGAATATATGAAAAGGGAGGAAATGAAATGAGAATTCAAGGAATGACATGAAATGAAAAGAGAGGACAGGAACTAGAATAAAATGAAATGAAATAAAAAAAATTCTTAGGAGCAGTTAAATTGTTGAAATGGACTTTCAGAACTGAAGTGCAGTGAAATGAACTGAAACTTACTGAAATTATACTCCCTGAAATCTCGAGATTTCATTTCATGAAAGGAAATGAAATGAGAAATCAAGGCATGAAGTGGAATGAAAAGACAGGAAAGGAAATAGAATGAAGTGGACTTGAACATATATAAAACAGAAAATACTGAATTTAAGGGGAAATTGGAATGGAATGGAATGGAATGGAATGGAATGGAATGGAATGGAATCAACTGACCCTTGCTGAAATGATACTCATTGAAATCTTGAGATTTCATTTCCTTGCATGAAATGAAGAATTTTCATTTCACTAAAGGAAATTAAATGAGAAATCAACAAATGAAGCACAATGCATAGAAAGGGAAGGAAATAGAATTAAATGTAATTGACAAAATATAAAATTCTGAAAGGAATTGAAAACAATGAAATTGAATGGAATGAAATGAAGTGCAGTGAAATTGCATTGGTTTAGCATTGCCTGGTCTTGGGGACTACAGGAGTGTCTTCTGTGAGAAATTGTTTGAAGCTTCTTCCATGTGTAGCAGAGCCAGTTCCTGATGACTCCAAAGATGGACAGGCCACTGGTCAAGGCTGGGAAAATTAGAAATGGTTGCAAAACCTCTTAGGTTTTTGCCTCAGCAGTATTCAGCACTGTCAGATCTTTGTATCAGGACGTCCATCAGGTCCGGCTCTGTGAGGCAGTGGATATTTTCAACTCCCATCAGCTCCAAAGGGAGTACCATTGAAAATGAAACAAATGTTTTTAAAAACAAATAAATAAATCAAGTTTAGGAGTAGCCTCATTGCTGTGTTGTTCTTATACATTCATTTTTCTCTTCAGATCAGTCATGCACTCGAAGAACAGGAAGTTCACAATAGGGAAGCCAAATCTCATGTTCATGATTTGGACCCTGGAAAGAAATCCAGCCTGTAAACCAGAAAAATATTAGCCTGTGATTACACTGAAATCCCAGCACTTAGAGCAAGATGTGTTCATCAGTGCTTTTCCTAGAAAGCAACAGCCTCTGCCCTGAAATTACACATTTTAGCTCTGTGGAAAAGATTTGTTTACTGAGTGAGAAAGGCACAAATCCCAGGCTGCTGGTCAGAAAGAGTCCTATGTAATTATCAGGATTACACCAATGCAGCAGTTCAAAGACCTTTGACATTTGATTTGAATATTTTTCTCTTGTACAGAGTGAAGAGAGTTTGGACCTTAAAAGGAAAGTGAGCTGAGGCTTTGATTAGCAGAGCCACAGAAAAAGAGAGAGAGGAGAGAGCCGTAAGTATATGCTGAAAGCTTACAGAGAAACTGCTGCCAAGCAGGTTGTGATACATTTTAAATTCCAAATGTAGATGGACTTGCATGTGCACATGCCAAACATAACTTTTTATATAACTTGAAGAAGGTAGGAAATGCAAGAAACCCTCAAAAGCACAAATTTGTGATAACTGGGAAATGCTCCAGTTGAGCAACTGCTTTACCCCTTGGCATGGTCATAGAGAATTGATTCCACTCTTTTAAAAACTACAGCTGTTCACTGCTGAAAGCTATTTCTGGATTTGCACCATCTACATTAGGGCAAAAGAGACACAAGTTTATGCTGTTGCAGCCCATCTGCACTGGGCCTTGACACAGCTCCATCAGTACTAGTGCATTGGCCAGGAAAGCAAGGAGCAAAGGCACCAAATTCTCTCAAATGTACAAAGAAAACAATATCAGCAATGGGTGGGGTTACTGAAAATGGCAAGCATCCTGTTTTCAGGCAAATATGATTTGTGAGGTGATGGTTGCTTCACAGGCACTGAGTCACAGAAGCTTCTTGGCATCTGCAGCATCTCTCTTTTCTTTAGGCAGCGATGTTCCATGGCAGGAACAGGTGTAGATAAGAGCAGTGTTTTAGGGCTTGTGCTGATAGCACAAAATGAGCAGAAACTGCTGTCACATCAAAGCAGGCAGAAAAAAACAGAGGAAGAGGCCATACAGAAGTGAAACACATTTCAAGTCTGAAATGTTGTACCTTCAGGTGTGGATGAAGCCAGAAGTGATGTGGCATCCCACTCCAGGCACTCTCCAGTTACTCCTGGCTGGCAGGTGCTGTCGGCAGAAGAGGAGTGCAGAGCTCCACTTAGTGGAGTGTGGCTAAACTCAGCACTGGGGGAGGTGGAGGGAGCTGCAGCACAACTGCTGTATTTTTCTATTCTGTGTTCACCCCATCAGTGTGATTCCCTGCTGTGGGGCAGGAGCTGGAGTGGAAGGGCACCACTCCAGAGAGGGCTGTGGTGGCCAGTGGGAAGCACAGCTCTCTGGTGGGTGGGTCCTGCTTGTCTGCACCACTCTGGGGCCCCTCATGCCCTGGACATAGGAGCCAGAGGCAGCAGCAACAGAGGCTGCCTCCCAGCTTGGGAATTCATGTGGTCACCCAGCAGTCCTCCCTCTTGAACAGAAGATTACTTCCACCTGCTTCTTGGTAAAAATGTGATCTAGTACTGAGACTTCAGGTTATTATTCTAATGCCTGCAGGAATCTTTCCATGTGAAAAAAAAAGTTAAGGACTCCTTCTCTAGGATGTCACATGCTTTGCTACTAAGCTACTCTGGAGATCCTTAAAAGAACAACGTTCTGGGAGTGCAAGAAGTGATGTGCCGGTTTTACGCACTCCTCATCCCTTGTGTTTTTGAGTGGCACAATATGACATGTCACATTTCACGTGTCATTTTTACATTTGGAGAAGTGGTCAGGATGGAGCAAGCCCTCCATCCTGCCTGAGTATGCTGTTGTTAACTGGCAGATGTCTCAAGTGACACAGGAGTCACAAGGACACAAGGCTGCCGTGGAGGTGCTGGCTTTTAAATCCCAGCTGCACGCACAGCCCTGGCATATTGTCAGCATGCACAGTTTTCAATTTCATGGGACATTTCTTCTGGTGTTACCAGTGAATTTTGCTTTACCTTCATCTCCCCTTTTTGTTAACACTGCACACACTCATGTCTTGAGGCTGTCTCCTGTCTTTCCTGATCCCACGTGCACTGTGTGATTCCCAGGGGGTCTCCGTGGCAGAACCTGAGCTTGCACAAGTGCTTCATGTGTACACTCACATCCTGATGCCAGACAACTCAATAACACCAAGGCTGTCACAGGCCATTTTGCTACAGCCCCAACGTTTGAAAGGTATTTAGGTTAGAGTAAAACCAGGTTTCAGCTCCAGTCAGCCTTTTTTTGCAGGATTCAGGGAACAGCTGGCTGATGGACGTTGCCTGAACAAAGGTCTCCTTCTATTTCAAGTGGCCTTGGGGGGCAGCTGTTGCTGCTGCTGTGTCTGGCTGGCCTGACAGCAGGGCTCAAACCAGGGATTTGTCCTGTACAGCTGTGGAGGTCAGACAATCCAGGGCTGTATTTTATCCATAATAAACTGTGGGAGTACATTTTTCTCCTACAACCTACTCATCCGGGAGAGAAACAGAGCAATCTGAACCAGTTCCTCCATCATTATCCTTTTGCATATTTTTACCTTGGGTTTAAGAATCTAAAGCAGGGTAAGCATAGCTCTGAGGGTTTCTTTTTGCCAAGATCTGACCCTGGTGATTTCAACAGAGAAACTTCGGTTTCAATGTGTGCTAAAATGAAAATATCATCATTTTCAAGCTAAAATGTAATATGTTGAATTATTCTTATGTTGAGATGGATAGAGCACTTTATTCAATTCATCAAGCTTTGCTCAGTTAGCCTTTACTGAACTTGCTTTTCTCTTCTTTGCCCAAATTAACACAGTCATGTTGGTACCTGAACTCAGTGGTAGCCAAGGCTCTAAAGGCAGATAAATGCAAAAACCTGCCTCTCCAAAGTCTTTAGTCTCACTAAGAAAAAAGCTCACAGAAGGAGACTGAGATCAAAATCAATGCTACCTAACCCAGGAAAAAATTAATTTGCCGAGGTTCATTTTGGATTCTTCTGTATACATAAAGAGAGAATAATTAACTTTGTACATGTAGAATTTTTTCTTACCCTCTCCATTATGTGGACAAACTGTTGAGTTCACTGCTTTGATAAAAATCTTTCTAGAACACTTTAATTATTCCCAAAATACTGGGGTTTTTTCCCCATGTCCTTTTTTTTTCTTTTTCCAAGTTAGAGTTTTATTAAAGAGATCATAGATTTTCCTATGTTAGTTGCAAAATCCATATGGGAAAAAATCAAATCATTCTTGGCATTTATTATGATAATTTTAACTGGGACTCATAAGGTAAAGGAACTTAATGGCATTACCTATGCAAGATCTGAGAACGTGTGTCTCCAGAAATAATGACCTTATTACAGCACTGATCTTGTGTGGGTGGAAGCCTGGTTCAGAAGGAGCCTGGGGGAAATGCTCATGTGTTTCACCTGCCTATTGTACATTATAGGTGAGCTCAGAGGTACAATAAGATACACATTTGGTAAGTGTCTTACATGGAAGAAATGGGTAATTTAATGCATTAATCACCAGAGTGCAATTACAGGCCTTAATTTAGAAGGTATTAGTCACTCACCATAGATAACCTTCTGTGGCTATTAGAATTTCATAGGCTGAGTACATTACAACTGGCAAATGTCATTTGCACAACCAGCACACACAAGGGGCTGGTTTTGGCTGGAAGCACATTTTTTTTCTGTATTAAATCCACTCCATTAAATACAAGAGAGAGTGCCTGTTTGGGTCTTATTTCAATAAAGACTGTATCCTGGCTGCATTTTAAGGGGGCTTATAAAGATTGCACATTATTCATGTATTTTATTAACATGTTTAAATTGGGGTGAATTACACTGGAAATGTTATGAGCACATCACTAGAAGGCATCATAGCTGGTGATAAACCCTGGCAATAAACAGCCTATTAACCTGTTGCAGTCTTTATCAAAAGGTGAGACAAATGACTGTATAAAACCTGTTAAAGCATTTACTGATCTTTTATAAATGAACCTTCATATATGGTATTTTCTTGAAATTAGTAACATGCTTAAAATTACGTCTCTCAGTGCTTAATTTCAAGGAGCTGCATAAATCAAAGAGACAGTAAAATTCTGTAACTAATTGTTCCTAATTTTTGGTGTTTTCCTGTGGATATTGGAGAGGAAACCTTTCCTTTTCCCCCTCCATCCTAATCCCTTTTGGTGCCTGCTAGGTGTCTGGCTCGCTGTGTGTATGTGACTTGCATAAGATAAAGGAGGAGCAAGAAACATGTCTGTGCTTAACAGAGGCACCTTGGCAGGAAGAAAACTTTTCTTTTAGTTTCCATCATTTCTTTCAAGTGACAGAACAGCATGAGAGGGCTGTGTAGGTGTGCCTTTTGTCATCAAAATAAAACGTGCAGGACATGCTCATCTGCATCATTTGGAATTGCATTTCTTCCTCTGCAGTAGAAGGCACTGAAAGGTGTCAGCACACTGCTACAGAAAATACAGCTGCATTAGCAAACAACCTGGCTGTTTCTTTTCTCTCTCAGAGAGAGAACAACCACAGTAGCTGAATATTTTGGCATCTTTATTATGGAGTTCTGTGATTTATGCATGTGAAGCCTGGAGGTTTTTAATAACTGGATCAAAAAGATTTAATCCAGAAGCAAGTCTTCAGTGGTAATAATGGTGTGCAAGCATTGTTCAGTGACAAATTAGCCAATGCACCAACCCCAGAAAAGTTCCAGGTTGGATTTTCAACCATAATTTAGCAAGAACTTCTGCAAAGAAACACTTCTGTAAATCCATGACCACTTGTTAGCAGCAGGTGACTGTACAACAAGCAGCAGTGAATACATTGCTTCCATGCTGAAATATACATTATGTATTAAACAAAAAGGTTCTCAAAAACTATAGCTGTGAAAGGATAACAGTCCTGATCACCTGCTGCTTCTGAAGTTTTCACAAACCCAAACTGGCTTAGCTGGCACCTAAACTAAGCATTTCAGACCTTGTTTTAGTAACATCAGTATAAAATATCTCAGCCTTTCAGGTATATGGGTGAACAGTTGGAGGCCCAAGCTGACAGGATCTACAAAAACTGAGGAGCCTTCCACCTGCAACAAGTTGCAACAACAGGATTATAAGTGAAGTATCTGCATCAGACAGATGTTTGTGGCCTGTGAACTGGGGGCAAGCATGGTTAAATCATGATGCTGATTCTTACTGTCACCACACAAAAAGAGGTGCTGTGGTGGTAGACTCAGTAGAAAAGAGATTTACTACAGGCTTACTGTCTTTTCTTATTATTTACAGCTAAGAGTAATCCTGAAAATATTCAGAACTTATCCAGTTCCCTCTATTCAACTATAAAAGGGAGAAGCAGGACCAAAAATAAATTAAGTTATATTTTGAGCATAAATATCACAACCATTTCCTCACACCATAAATGTGCACAAAACAATGGGTGCTGCCAGATACTTCTCTAATATCCCATGTGTCCTCAAAGAATTGTACAGCACTTTTCCTATATTTGGCTTTCTTCAATTCCCTGGTTTTGTTTAAACACACTATTCCAAATTTAGCAAAATTACTTGTCTTCAAGGTCCCATTTTCTGTGGCCTTAGAACTGTTTCAGTGCCAGATCTGTCACCTGATTTAATGTAAGTATAATATATCCCAGGCAACCCGAGAGGTGCATTAACACAATTTCATTTCATCAGTTACTACTCCTGTCTCTTCAATTCACTTGGTTGCAGTCATCCTCCTGGTTGTGAGGTTTTTTATTTTGTGTTGGGATTTTGTTTGCTTGCTTGCTTTTGGTTTTTTTGTTTTTTATTCCTCAGCAATGGTCTCCAAATGATCAAAAGCTATAGCCAGTAAGTGTACCAACCCAAACAGAACCCTCCCAGAATGATGTGTCTGTACCAGACCCCTTCCTGTGAGGAGTGTTTGAGGCTGTCAGTAGCACCAGGGGATGGTGCAAAAGATGCCTCAATGATCTCCTCTGGCTGGTGGCAAGCTTAAGGAGAAAGTAGAACCCATAAGGAGTATTAGGGAAAGTGAAAGGGAAACAGACTGTTATAGTGTTATCTGTTATGCTGCTAAAATCTGTTTTAATGTAATTAAGATTTTAAACCAAAAACATTGTTTAAAATGCATTCTACTTAAAACTCATCTGTTGGACTGAAAAAAAACGCAAACTGAAGCCAGTGTTTAAAATTGATTCTCAAAACCTAATCATGGTACAAAGTCTTTTCACTGCAGGTGTCCCAGGTGCATTTGCACATGGCAGTTTGCATGTTGGCTGCCTTCAGCTAAATGCCAAATTCCCTCTTGGAAAGTAAAATTCCTGAATTTTCCATGGTGGCCACAAACAGGGTTCCCTCAAACACTTTGGCTTTTTTTCAAAGTATGTCTGTGTGTAATTGTGGTTTCCTTCTGTGTGTGCAGTGGGAAAGCAGCTTCAGAGATGCAAATTGACACTGCTGAGGGAGAGACTGGACCAGTCTCCTCTGTCTCTCAACCCCCAAGTTCTGCCTGTTTGCAAAGACAAAATTTACATGCCAAAAAACAAGGCTAATACTGGTACTATTTTACTCTACAACAAAATTGGTTAATAAATACTCCTGCATTTATAGAAATACAGAGCAATAGCTCTAAATATTGAAATGAGAGTGGAAGTGATGGAGGATTAAGAAGTGTACTGGGGAAAAAATTGAAAGCAGTAGTACTGGTCACAAAAAGAAAGATAAAGACTGTTTGATTGATTCGAATGCAATATGGACTGGTGCCAATGATGATTGTGTCAATAAAAGTGTTAGACTGGCAAGTGACCGAAAAGAGATTTGGCAGAAGGAAGATTTGCATGTTTGTTTTTACGAGTTAAGTCCTGATAAATCCATATAGGTTGAGTTAAAACTCATGCAGAAACCCCTAATGTTACAATCCTACTGTAACAACAAAGTGGATTAGCTGAAAATTAATCCACAACACTAACACCAATTTGATAAATGATTGCATTAAACCTTATTTTTACAGCACAAAACAAAGGCTAACCATTGCCCAAGAAAGTGAGTAAAATACTTTTATACAATATTCTCAGTACCAACTAAAGCTGAAACAAAATAATCCAAACCTGGCACCATTTTACACATCAAAAGTAATAAGACACTCGAGGGCCAATGGCCTGGGCAGCTATTGATTCTAATCAATACCAACACAAAATTAGCTGCTGATGGGCATTCCCCACATTCCCCCTGTCCTAAATCCTATACAGTGACACTCTTGCCTCTGTGCAAGTTTGGCTTTGCTCTGAAACAAAGCAGGATTCTCAACGAAACCTTGCAAACAGCTCCTGCACTGCCCTCGTCTGACAGCAGTGAGCGTAGAGCTGAGTTTGCAACAAGAGAACCACTGCCACAACCCTTACAAAAACATATCTACTATTGCTTAAGTTCTGTTGTTTTGATTTCTCTAATAACCTTGAATGTTTAAGTATACCCCCAGTAGACAAAAGCTAGGTGTGTATCCAGATGTGGAACAAGAAACCATTCAAGCAGCATTGAAAGGACTGTCCACTACCTGCACAGATATGAAAACTACTGAAATTCCTGGACTCCTGTAAGCAAATAAAGGCAGCACTGGACACAGAAAAAGCCATACTGGACTGCACAGTAACTAATGAATCTACTGTAGCTAGAAATGTTAATTGTGATATTTTCTACATTTTTATGCTTACAAATCAATGTTTGCAACAATGCAGAATGGCTAATCTGCCATTCCAACAAAATCTAACAATGTTGTTTTTCCTAAAACACACATACAACAAATGTTACCTGGCCCTTGGAAAGGGAAATTCACATGTAAAGCTAATGCAAACTGTGACACTGATAACAAATTATGATTTCAAGTTTGTTCTCAGTCCTCTATACATTTCATGGAAAGTATCCAACTAATGAAAACTTGACACCTAACATATTCTCTAAAAGCCTTCCTCCAACAGGAGTAATACTCCTGCTGGAAGGAGAGACAATCCGGGTCTCCATAAATCAACAAAGCCTGATGGTATAGTCAGTGCCTTAAAACCAAAATTTACCAACCTTCAGAGGTAATTGAACAAAATTTAAAAACTTTGACTTTTGATTTCCACAATTAACAACAGCAATTGCTGTGTATATGTAAATCAGACTCTAAAAATACAAACTGATCTGAAAGGAATTAAAAGGAACACTAAAATACTTCATGAAATGCAAAAGAATCAAGAAAATATATCCAAGTGAGATGATCTCATGAATTCCAAATTTAAATATGACCATGAAAAAATTAATTGGTATAATTACCACATCCTAACATTTATATTTGATACATAAATTATATTCCAAATGTACAAAATTGGAGTTAACCATTTTCTCTACAGATCTCAAAAGAATAAATTTAACTCTATTCACATAACATTAAAACCTTATTTGGTACCATTGAAGTACCAAATAATTTAATAACTTTAGTTAATTTGAGTGACATTTGTATAGGCTTTGTTGTTCCTACAAGTATTACTTTAAAATGCTTGTCTTCACTCTGATGGTTACAGTGGGTAAGAAAGATTTCACCCTACATATAACTTGGATTTTCATATGATTATGAAATCAGTTTTGTTTACCTCTTCCTACTTCTTTAAAGTAAAACATAAGCAAGTAAAAGCATCATTGATTCCCTGAGACAATCAAACTATTGTATAACATGGGTATTTGTTTAGATTATTGTAGAATTGTCTAACACTTACTACATTAAGCAAAACTGAACTTCATTGAAGAAGAAGACAGAACCGAAAAGCATAAAAGGAAATGAAAAGAGCCACTGACCATCCACTGAACTCCCTCTATCACTACAACCAAAGAACTACCTCCACGAATTCTTCTCTGTTCCTGGTTTGCATCTCATTCTCCTATGATCTTAAGACTCAAGGGGTAGAAAACAACCTATCCCACAGGGACTAATAACAACACACATACAATAACTTGTTGAATTGTCCCCAGTTACCAACTCACTGCCATATCTTATAATCTTTTAGTTCATCACTAATAATTTTTCTTTTTTTTCTTTCCAAATAAACACATGTATCTGGGCTACATAAACTGAAGCAACAACAGGTGCTTCTTATCAATATCAATATCAATAACATGTTCAACATCTTTAAAAGAAATAATACAACTTGAGAAAACAATGTATATCGAAATACTCAATGATGGTACACACATATATACAAGTGGATGCTTTTATAGCATGGAGGCAAGAGATAATCTGCACTATCACTCCATGAGATAAAACCAGTGCCTCTAAGTAACAGGGTGGATTGTGGCCAGACATCTACCCTCCCTCCTCTCTACCATAGATGATGCATAAAGAGACAACCCAGGGGCTAAAAGGCCCAGAAGGGGTCATTTCTGGCACCAAAAGGGCTCTGGCCTCAGCTAAGAATCAACACCTTAGTCTGGAAAGCAGATGTGGGAACAGATAAAAGAAACATTCTTGACAAAGAGACACTGTTTTACAAACTATAAAAGACACACGAATTATCACAGAGGCAGAAGCCTCTCAGACCATGAAAGCGTTTGAAACTTCTGCCTGAAGTCCAGACACAGGTTTCATGGTTACTTCCCCAGGGACTGAGCAAAAGGATTTTGATGGGTGCCCCACCAACAACTGGATGGTAAGATACATTGAATCCTAAGTTATATTATTTCTTCACTAGCTTTAACATTAATGGTACCTTTAACTTTGTGCTGTATATATCTACTAGTAGTTTCTCTTTTTATCCTTATTCCTGTGTAGTAATAGTTTAAGTCTGATGCCTGTTAGTTTTCTGTCTATTAAATAAATAATTCATTCTATAAAAGACTGAATCGTTATTAAAGAACTTACGAACAAGAGTGGGTTTTGGGGTGCTGGCCGCCTCAATAAAGCTACTGCCTGCTGCCAGAGGCCTGGGCAAAAGGCAAAGGAAAAAAACCTCATTCCCCCAGTGTCTCAGGGTCAGCTCAGAGGTGGTGTTTGGGGCTCCAAGAGGAGCCAGAGTCCTAGCTGCTGGCAGCTTTTTCCTGGGAGAAATCCTGCAAAATTTGCAGTTTTAGGAGGCTGTACCCCCCTGTTGGCCATTGCAACTGGCTGTGAATGGTGGCCATTTTCCATGGGAAGAAAACCTCCATTCCCCCAGTGTCTCGAGGTCAACTCAGAGGTGGCATTTGGGGCTCCAAGGGCAGTGAGAACCTTAGGTGTTGGCAGCTTTGTTTTGGGAGAAGTCCTCCCATGTTTGTGATTTTAGAAGGCAGCAGCCCATTTTCGGCCATAGTCTGCAACTCACATCATCTCATTCCCTTTTACTATTTTCACTTCAGTGCAGAAGTTTCTATTTTTTTTTTAAGCATTTCATTTCATCAGTTACATCTCCTGTTTTTTTGTTTGCTTTCATTCCCTGATTTCAGGATATCAATCATTTTCAGGGCAAATTTTGTTCCTTTTCACTGCACCACATTTCACTGCAATCCATTTGGTTGTAGTCACTCCATTTCCTAATTTTCTGGTTTTTTTTCAATTGTATTTTATTTCATCATATCTCCTTTTCAGAGTGTTTGTTACACTTTCTTTTCTGATTTCAAGATTTTGTTTCCTTTCGTGAAAGTCTTCATTTCACAGAAAGAAATTAAATCTTGCAATTTCAATGAGGATCCATTTGCCAAGGTTGGGTCAATTTCTCTGCACTTCATGTCATCCTATTCTCTTTCATTGTTTTCACTTCGGTACAATTTTTCTTTTTTTTTTCAGCATTTCCTTTCATTCTTTCTTCTCCTGTCTTTTCGTTAGAGTTTTTTCCCTGATTTCAGGGTTTCAACAAGTATGATTTTGGCAAGGTTCTGTCATTTCCACTACACCTCATTTCACCCAATCCATTTGGTTGTAGTCATTCCATTTCCAAATTTTCTTTTTATTTCTTTCGCCTGAATTTGGTGTTATCATATGTCCTTTTCAGTGTGTTTGTTTCACTTCTTTTCTCTGATTTCAAGATTTTATTTCCTTTCATTTCACGACCAAAACTTGCCAAAATTATACTCATTGAAATCCTGAATTCAGGGAACAAAGTTAAATGAAGAGACAGGAGAATAAATTAATGAAATGAAATGCTAAAAAAAAAAAAAGAAAATTCTGCATCACATGGAAAACAAAAATATGGCATGGGATGACATGAAGTGCAAGAAAATGGACCAAACATTGCCAAATGGGTCCTCATTGAAATTGCAAGATTTTATTTCCTTCCATGAAATGAAGAATTTCCTTACATAAAAGGAAATAAAATCTCGAAGTCGAGAACAAAGTGAAACAAACTGACTGGGGTGAACTTATAATGAAACAAAATTAAATTTAAAGAAATAAAAGAAAAATTCTGAAGCTACTGTAATCCAGTGTAATGAGATGACATGAAGTGCTGCCCTTTGCGTGCCTCTGGTAGTTGCAATGTCCCTGGAGGTCTAGGCTTTATGGCATGCAATCACTTATAAGTACTTAGTACAGGAGTGACATAAGTGTTAGTAATTAAAGGTACATAACCCAGATTAGTAGGAAATAGGCACTTTGGTGTTATCTTCGGCCCAGCTGATTCCATAGGAAGCAGAATAGCTTAAGCAGGAAAGAGTAAGAATTTCCTGTCTAGATATCCTCACCATCTGGTGGGATCCCAGAGGATCGAAGTCGCAGAAGCAGAGTTCACATCCTATTACAAAGAGAAGAGCTCCAGAAGGAGCAATCTGGGTAGGAGAAGGGTCCACAACTTGGTGTGACTTGTGAGCAAGAGCTGCCTTAAGCACTTAATTCCAAAAGAGGTTGAGACTTATGCAACCCCAACAGAGTCAAGACTCATTTTATTAAATAATCTTAAAACATGGCCCTCAGTGCTGCATTTCCAGCTGTCCAGATTAGGTTAACAAGATGTGTGTTGCAGACTCAGTGCTTTAGGCTCCCATGTCTCTCATGCAACGTTATTGAATCCCTGGCTCTTTGCTGTGGATATGGCCATGCAAAAGGGAGCTCAAGAGTTAGCTCAGAGGTGGTCACTTTTTCAAACAGCATCAATTTCCAGATATTTTATCTAAATGTAACATGAAAACCTGAATTAATATAATTTTTTTAGATAAAAATTATCCTGTCCTCTCTTTTACCTCCCCTTGTCATTCCTGGATTGCTCTCTAAGAATTGCAGTAACAGGCGAATAAATCACTTCAGTTACAGATCTATCACTCAATCCTAACTTCTTTAGGAAGCCTAAGTATTCCACTTAGCATAAGGTAATGTAGGAAATGGAATATAATGGCCATTAGAAATAGGACAATAATGTGAATGGAGGATCACCTGCTTACAGTTCTCTTGGGTCACATTAAGTGCAGATCAGAGAGTCAGCTGTACTGGAGGTAAAAGACACAGATGTGCTGGCTCTTTCCACCTGAAAAAAACACCAGAAGAAACAGCTGAAGCACCAAGCAGCTGGCAAACAGAAATGTTCACGTTTCTTAGACTGAGATGAGTCAGTCTGATTATCTCCTATAGATTAAAATGTAGCAAAGCCCATAAAAGCTGTCCCCTGTGCTCTGGCTGCACCCCTCAGTCTAGTTTTCCCTGGCCTGACCCTCTCCCATAAAGTCATAGAATGGTTTGGGTTGCAAGGGACTGTAAAGATCTTCCAGTCCCAACCCCCTGCCATGGGCAGGGACACCTTCCACTAAGCAGGTTGCTCAAAGCCCCATCTAACCTGACCATGAATACTTCCAGGGAAAGGGCATCCACAACTTCTCTGGGAAACCTGTGCCAGTGCCTCACCATCCTCACAGTGAAGAATTTCTTCCCAACATCTAATCCAAATCTAATCAAAATTCTGTCAGTTTAAAGCCATTCACCCTTGTCCTATCACTACATGCCTTTGTAAAAAGTCCTTCTGCTGCTCTCTTGTGGGCACCCTTTAAGTACTGGCAGGTGCTCTAAGGTTTCCCTGGAGCCTTCTCTTCTCCAGGCTGAACAACTCCAGCCCTCTCAGCCTCCCTTCACAGAAGAGATGCTCCAGCCCTTTAAGAATCTTCGTGACCGTCCTCTAGACCTGCTCCAACACTTCACTTCCTTCTTTACTGGGTCTCTAGAGTTCATTATCCAGCAGCCAATCTTGGAAAGCCAAGGAGGGTTTCCGTTCTGCTGGGGAATTTACCTTCCAGTGCTTCTTCACTGATGATTCTACCTTTTAAGACACTTTATTTCCCGTTCATATCCACATAATCACCACTTCCCTATACTCCTTACCCCTGCGGCACCCCAGCTCTCTGTCTCTGCCCTTTGTTGACCCTCGCCTTGCGTGACAGAGCAGCTCGGCCACACCGTTTGTTCCCGCTCTCCCTGGGGCTGGGGCGGTGCTTCCCCCGCCGGAGCCGCGCCCAGCCATTCCCGGCAGGTGGAGGACGCTCTCCCGCTCCAGCCGGCCGGTGTGTATGCGGGAACAACGCGGGGATCAGGGAGCAAAGCGGGGAACAAGGCGGGGAACGAGGCGGCTCTCCCCGGCCGGGTTTCCGTGCGGGGCCGCTCCGCCCGGAGCGCTGGCGGTGGCGCCGGGACACGGGGCCGGGCTGCGGGCGGGGGCAGCGGGACACAGCGACAGCCCCACACGGCTCTGTCACAGCCCCACACGGCTCTGTCACAGCCCACGGCGCACCAAGGGTCAGTCTTCCCCCTCCCTTCGCACCCTCGACCGCCCCTCTTCCCGCTGTCCCTTTAAGCCGCCAAGAAACAAGGGTTCTCCACCCCTAGGAGAAAGTTTTGGCAGCAGGGTTGCACTTCGCATTTTTCAAAGCACTATGTAACTTAGCGCTCATTCACGTTTTCCCTCCCCGAGGCGGACAAGGATTATGACACTCCTTTTATGGGGGGAAAAACAGATCTGTGGGGTGCAAAGTCCCTGAGAGGCACAAAGGCGTTGGAGGTGGGACTTGGTAAGATGGGGCCACATCTGCACCTGGCCTTTGAGGAGTCCAGTTTGGGGGATGTCAGCAGTTCCACCCTGGACTTCAGTACTTGAGAACTCGAGCACGAAGTGTTTTGCCTTTGCAGACATTCAGCGGTGCCTGAGTCTGGCAGGGCTGACTGGCCTCTGACATCTAATGTGGCTGCCTGGCATAGGTGTTGTCAGGTAGGCAGGCTTCTAGCTCAGCCCTGGCCTCAAACACAGCAGTGTTGTAAAATGAACTGGTGCTGTATTTCTTTAATTCCGTGACTTATGGCTGGGAGCATTCTCCCAGGTCATGGGAGAGTTCAGTCCATCAGATCTCTGCCCGAGGGTGAATGAGACATGTGTCTTCCTCTTAATTGGCAACAGGCTAATTTTGGCCTCCTCTGACTTCCTTGTGGAGCTGTGTCATTGTGCAAGAGCTTTCAGAAGCTGAGTGAAATGGTAAAAGACAGGAACTGGAGGGCAGGGCAAGAAGGGCCTCCACAGTGTTCTTTAAGGATGGTTTCTGGGTTGAACATGTGCCTAGTCAGAATATGGAAGCAGCCAAGAGCAGATCTCCCTTTCCTCCCTTGGCCCCATACAAAGCATCCCCTCATTAGGCTGAAACATGTATTTTTTTTTTAGAAAATCTTGAACATTATTCACTCAGTTGGAAGAGCTACAATGGAAGAGGAGGAGAGTGCTAAATAAAGACATAGCTGGCTTTCTCTCTGGAAAGAGCTGGGTAGGGAAAGAATTTAAAATATGACCTGCATGGGGATTTCTGTTTTGGCAGTCCCTTGGTGTCTCACTGCAGGTCTCTATGGATTCAGAAATCAGGTGTGTGTTCTTCTAGATGCACTGCATGGAGTGTGTAATTCAGTCTCCTGCTTCCACTCTAAATGCCTCTCATGCAGCTCAGCCTTTGTGACAGCTTGTTGGGTTGGGACTGTCTTGTGGAAGGATAATCAGTAGGTAAGCAGTGGATGTGGGAAATATGTGCAGGTGAGTCCTAGGATGCTCCTGCCATGCTGGGAGTCAATGGAACAGCTCCCTCACCAAGAGCCTCCCACAGGAAGGGTTTCAGGAAGGCTACCAGCTTCTTTTCTGCGTTCTTCACTTGGTAGGTCTTCATTGCATTACAGGTTTAACAGTACAGAGTTTTGTCAGCCCTACTAGTGAGTGACGTTTTCACCATTTTCTCCTCCACCACCAAGAGCAAACTCAAATTCTTTCAAATCTAAAGCCTATTTCAAGTAAATTCAAACATCTCAATTCCAGGGAAGACTGGAGCAGGTTTCTAATTTCACTTAAAAACTAGGCAGATTTTATCTCTCTTTGTATTATATTTATGGTCCTTTTGTCACTAGGCATTTGCAGCTTGTTGTCTTTTGATTGCTTTTTTAAAATGCATGTGCAAAAAAGATACTTGCAAAAGCAAACATCTCTCTTATAATTTGTTCTATTTGGCTCCACAAATTCAGGCATCTGTTTCCATACTTTTTTAATAAATCATGTGCCCAGATTTGGTCCCAGAAGTGCAGGAGTGGTAACCATGCCATTCCCCCTCTGGCTGCCCACAGTTACTCATCTTTGCTGACTTCAGGCTGCCAAAGCATTACCACTGTTTTACGCCTGACAACTGTTTCACAGGCATGACAGCACTGATGAGCTTTATAAAAAGGTGAGAGCTTTAAAAAGAGCTGTACAGAGCTCCGCTTGTGACCCCAGGAGTTACAATCTGAATGCTGCTTCTCCACTTCCTCAAGAATTCACTGCCTCCTGAAGAATTTCTGTCTCATCTGTGAAAGCTGGCTTCCTGTAACTTAAATACTTGACTGTCATTCCTAAGACTCCTTTCCTATTATCACTTTGATCTTTTCCAGGTGAGAGCTTAAATCCTGGCTGCTTCTAATTATCCTGCAAGCACAAAAAAAGAACACTGTGTCCCTTGGCTAAATCCACTTTGTGAAAAACAGATTTCGAAGTTACTCAAAGAGGGAAGGGAAACTAACAGGAAGGAGATATTTTTTCCCCAGGGTGGCTTCTAGTGTAGACTAGGCAGTTCTCACATGACAGCTTTCAGAGAATAAGGAAAACATGGACTCAAGATGTGAGGTAAGAATACCTGAGTGGTGACTGTGTCTGCCCACAGGTGGTTTGTGCAGCTTTGGAGGGGTATCTCTGCTGGAAAACAACAGTAGCAAAAACTTGGGAAAAACAAAAAAGCAAACAAAAAAAAACCCACCAAAGCAAAAAACCCCTAAACCTCCAAATGAATCTTCACTGTCCTCACTGAAGCTCTGCTTCCTTAGGACCTGGGAGACTGGTTGTTGGTTGTGAGGCCCAGCTGAGGCTCTTTGTGCCCTCATGATGCCCTGTGAGACTCAGGGCAGAGCTGGGCTGCCCGGGGCTGGCTGATGGAGCAGTGCCCAGTGCTGGGGGCCCTTCTGGAACACCCAGCTGGCTGCTGGGCAGGGAAAGGAGCAGGCTGGCTCTGCTCAGCAGGGACACACTCAGAACAGTGCTAGAGGCTGAAAACTGCTGAGCTGGGGCCAGGAGCTGAGGTCTGGGGCTAAGGCACTCTCTCTCTGCCCATCCAATTTATTCCTGTCCTCCACAAAGTAGCCCAGAGTATGTTTTAGTCTCTATTTTCAAGTTTATTTTCCTATCCTGCTGGGGACTGCTCTCTTGTAAAGAACTGTTATACTGTAATTAGAGGAATCACATCTGTCTTTGTGTGTTTGCATCTCATCATGTAATCTGATGGGATATCACAACAAACAAATAAATACAAACAGGAAGCAGAGCATTACACCCAAACCAGTGCTGGCTTTTATGGTCCTTCTGTTCTGTCAGGTCATTAAATGCCTTATTGCCTTATGCTTTTCTCCATCCATGGCAGGAACTGTCACAGTGCTCACTTACCTTGGAAGACGCTTCCTGATTTTAAGAGGAAATATGCTATATTTGATTTAAGAATCCTGGCAATTTAAGGGAGAGGCTGAGGGGGTGGGAAGGGGCACATTCATTAATGACCTGATGAATGAATGAAATAGTTTCTTTTTTGGATCTTAATTGGCTAGAGGGGCCCCATGACAAAAAGTATGTTTACACTGCACAACTTTTTATGAGCACAAATGCATATATTATGATGGCTTAAAGCCCAGGCAAAAGCCTGGAGCTTTATTTTTGTTTCAGTAAGTAGATTTGATCTAATCAGATAACAGCAGCAATACAAGTTTTCACAATAGCAGTTGGCCTTTATCTGACCAGTCTAAGAACAAAGGCTTACTGTTTTGCAATATATCTTTCAAGTTCTTTTTTATGGCCTAAATAAATATTACTAACTCCTTGTCAGTAGGCTTTCAGTTAGATTAAAAGAAAAAGGATGCTCTTTGAAGGTCTTTGGGATTTTTTTTTATGAGAAATTTTACCAAGCACCAAATACAAATAGTCCTTCACAGTCAGTGACTATCACCAGCCTCTGGGAAAGATAACCATAGTTTTTGCCATGAGTGAGGAAAACATGAGTGATACTAGGGCATCAGACAATGATATTTTGTTCTGCACTTTCTCCAAGAAGTAGGAATGATCCTCATTTCCCTACAGAATTGTGACCTGGGAATATAAAGAGAAGACTGCAGAAGGGAGACTCATTTGGATGGCTGGAAGGGGCCCAAGATCTGAAGAAGGAGACTGAGACACATTTGTCTATCCAGGTGAATTTCCATGGGTTTTATGCAGCAATTGCACAGCAGCTGCAGGTCTTGGGTAGGTCCATGTGAAGAATGTGGCCCAAAGCAGGGGAGCCTGCATGGAGCACTCCTCTCCAAGTCTAGTGCAGGACAAAATAGCCATGGACATATTCTTTCAAACTTCAGCCAAGGAAAGGAGAGGTCTCTGATACCATGACCCAGTTAAGACCATTCAAGGAAGTGGAAGGCCCGAGTCCTTTGCCTTCCTCAGTCTGAGAACCTTCAGTCTGGTTCTCACTCAAGGAAACAGCTTTGACCACAAGGCACAGAAGTGTGTCAGGTGACAGGACATCTCTCCTGCTCAAACGTGGCTGTGCACACGAGAGCTGTGAGGATTTTCAGCAAGGGCAAGTACAGGGTCCTCCACCTGGGGAGAAACAACCTCAAGTACCAGCACAGGCTGGAGCTGACCTACTGAAGAGCAGTTCTGTTTGTAAGGACCTGGGAGTCCTGGTGGGTGACAAGGTGAGCGTGAGCCAGCAGTGCCCTTGCAGACAGGAGGGCCAATGGTGTCCTGAGACACAGCAGCCTTATCTGCCAGCAAGTTCTGTGTGTGTTTTGTTGTACCTTAACAGCTCAGCTTTCTCCTGTCAGCATGGCTGGGTGGTGTCAGGCTGTTGTAGCTACCGTAACTCCTTTCCCAGGGCTGTTCCATGCACCTCATATACAATGTGGCCATGGCCAAAGATCAGTTACAGAGGTAAAAAAAATCAGGTATTTAAACTTTAATACTATCACATGAAAATTTTCCTAACACTTTTTGTCAAAAGTAAACTGTGGTTGAAAGAGGAAGGAGGAGAGAAGAAAAAAGGATTTCTTTGGCTTGGTTGGAATTCTCATTCTAGAACCTGCGGCCTAAATCAAGAGTCTGTCGAAATCTGAGAGTCCTCCGAATTGAGATTATCTATATTGAGTCAGGCTTAACCTGAAACGAAGCAAAAATGTCCTCACTTACCCAAAAGTTCTGTATTGGATTTGTATAGGTTTTGGTGGGAGCAGGGGCTACAAGGGTGGCTTCTGAGCGGCTGCCAGAAGCTTCTCCTAACAGAGCCAGTGCCAGCCAGGCAGAGAACAGATCTGCCCCTGGCTAAGGCCAAGACAATTAGGAATGACAGTAACACCTCTGTGATAACATATTTCAGAAGGAGAACGAAGTAATTGCAGCCAGGGAAGAGCAGAGTGAGAATGTGTGGGAGGGACAACTCTGCAGACACCTAGGTCAGTGCAGAAGGAGAGGCGGGAGGTGCTCCAGGCATCAGAGCTGAGGTTCCCCTGCAGCCCATGGTGCAGACCTTGGTGAGGCAGCTGTGCCCCTGCAGCCCTTGGAGGGCCACAGTGGAGCAGAGATCCACCTGCAGCTCCTGGAGGATCCCACAGTGGAAAAGGTGGATGCTTGAAGGAAGCTGTGGGAAGCCCACACAGGAGCAGGCTCTGGCAGGGCCTGTGAACAGAGGAGCCCCCACTGGAGCAGGTTTGCTGGCAGGACTGGTGAGCCTGCGGTGGGCCCGTGCTGGAGCAGCCATTCNTTCCTGGAGGATTGCACCCTGTGGAAGGGGCCCGTGCTGGGGCAGTCTGTGAAGAACTGCAGCCCATGCAAAGGACTCACACTGGAGAAGTTTGTGGAGAACTGTCTCCCATGAGAGGGATCCCCTGCTGGAGCTGGGGAAGTGTGTGAGTCCTCCCCTTGAGGAGGAAG
>VZTZ01040826.1:276449-402017 GCA_013400955.1 Drymodes brunneopygia | reverse complement strand
CTCCCGGGCCGGCCCCGCGCCTCTCCCGGACATGGCCGCGAGAGGGCGCGCCGGCCCCGCCAGGCCCCGCGGCGCTCATGCCTCGCTCCCGGCGCTCATCACTCCGCCGCGAGCAGCTCCGGCGGCCGCGAACGCCCCCGGGGGAGGGCCGGGGGGGAACCGAGGGCGCTGCCGATGGAAGGGGGAAGGCGGCGCGAAAGGCGGAGGTGGTGCGTCTCCGACATCCGCACGGTGCTCCCGCGGGCGGGGTCGGCTCCCGAGCGCCTCATCCCCTCCCCTGCCGGCGGCGCCGCGGGGAGCGCTCGTCGCCTGCCGCAGTGGCCCTGCAGCCCGCCGAAGCCATCTTCCGCCGGGCGCTCCATTCGGCGTTCCCGGGGTGTGCGGGGGCTCCCTGCGCTCACAGCCGGGAGCAGGAGGCGGCAGCAGGTGACAGTGGAGCCCTCCCTGGGGATGCTGCTGGTCCCGACGCTCCGCGGCCACCGGCGGGTCCCGGTGCCGCGTCCCGCCCAGGCTCCGGCTGGAGCGCCGGGAGCGCCGGGCTCTGAGGCGCGGGCGTCCTTCTCGTGGGCTGTGCTGTGCCTGCTCGCTTGGCGAGCTGGGGAATGTCGGGATGTAGTGTCAAGGCCGGAGCGATGCCACTCGGTTTCCCCTTCCTCAGCCCCAGCGCATCGGTCTGCCCCGCGATCACGCGTCACCCCTCTGCATCTGGGCAGAGAGCAAAGGTGACAGAAAACTAAGGCATCCTTTTAGGAAAATGTTTGACCGGCAAAATATCCAGTATAGATGGGATTTTTCAGACAGGCTCAGCTGCTTTTGAAAATGCTGTGGCTTCTGTTTCTCTTGTTCAGGTTGTACAAACCCTTCATAGACTGGCCCCGAACAGGAGAGCCAGGAGTTGTTCTAAATGAGAGTAACACATTTTATCCATCCATCTATCCATTCATCTATCCGACCAGTAGAGTGCCTCTGCTCACAGAAGAGTTTCAGTGCCAACAGCTGTAGCTTGGGTTTTCCCAGGGGGGTTATTCCTAACAATACCACTGGACTTGGCCATCTGGACATCAGGCCCAGCCAAGCACCTTCACTGTGGTTTGTGGTGTTAGGTCGCTAGCGA
This sequence comes from Drymodes brunneopygia, assembly GCA_013400955.1. Classification (NCBI taxonomy): domain Eukaryota; kingdom Metazoa; phylum Chordata; class Aves; order Passeriformes; family Petroicidae; genus Drymodes; species Drymodes brunneopygia. Next base: position 400,903 of record VZTZ01040826.1, on the reverse strand, counting down.
CAAGCCCAAGCTGATGTCATGGAGTATACTAAGAAGCTCTCAAGTAATTAAGGCCAGGTATTTTTCAACACCGTGTATTTGCCCAGGATTTTAATGCCTGTTCCTCTGCAGCTTGGAATAATATTTTAAATCTTTCTTACCTTTTCCCATATGAGCAGGGGTGGTGTTTAACTAGAGAAGAGTGGCGTTTGGGTAATGGTTTGGATGCAATTCCAGAAGAATATGAGCACAAAAGTGTTAGGGACAGAAAAAGCAGGTATTCTACCTAATGCCCTCAGCTACCATTAAGAAACATGAAAATCTAATTGTACTGAATGGAAACGTACATCTTCATCACTGATTATGACACGGAGGAAAATTACTATATGATTGGCATCATAATGGCCAATGTTGAAATGTGATGACACGCCAATATGATGTACATCTCCATTAGGAATGATAAATCAAAGGTTATTCATTTGTGCTTGATTTATGCCTGGGAAATGCTACCAAGGGAAATCTTGATTTAAATCTCTCAAGTCATTAAAAAAAAAAAAAAAAAANAAAAAAAAAAGAAAAAAAAAGCCGGGAGTGCCCTCTTCTGGCAGCAGATGACAACTGTAGACTCTGCAGTACTCATCCCTGTTGCTTTTTATTTCTGAATATAATTTAAATTTTCGATCTTTCATTATCCCTTTTACCACCACCATGGTCTGTGGTATTTTCAGTAATATAATTCATAGTCCTTTCTTGTATTTTATCCTCTGTTTCAGAAGTGGACTGGATAACATTTAATCCTGTGAAATCTCCCTTCTCACTACCAGAGGCCTTAATCTTGCTGGTAATCTTATTCCAGGAATACAGCAGAAAACTGCACAGGGGCTGTGCAGTTTATTACTGAGCATGGAGGAAGGCGTCATATTTTTTTATGAGTTAGATGAGAGACACAACCTCATGTGTATATTGAACAGGATCTAGACCACACGAGAAAAGGATTATTGATGAGACTGAAGTTATTTGCTGAACTGTTGTCTTATCCTAGGCATCTACTTCTGCAGTTGCCTGTATTTAATAGCTAGAGAGAGAAGAATGAGAAGAGAGGAGATGAGAGGGAGGAAACACCTCAACTTCTTGCTTGCTGCCATTCCCTACACCTGTTGCACTTGTACACAGCATGCCATGGCTGTGTGGGAGCATCAGCTCTGACCTCTTTTACATATAGCCTTTCAGCTGCTTATACCACCCCACCTCCAATTCCTAAACCTTCTAGATTTTAAGATGCATCTCTCTCACTCTTCATGCAGCTAAATTCTTGCTTAAGTTCACATTATTTAACAGCTGACTTGCTGCACCTTCATTTTCACTGGCTTTGACACATGCGGGCTTGCCTTTGTCCTAATCATACTGCATGTGCCTGCTCTTCCTTCAAAGATCATTTCCCTGGCCTGTCTCTTTGAACATGTCATTTCTCTCTTGGCATCACTGTACTACCTCCCCCCCTCCCCTATCTCACATCAACATAAGCTGCCTGTCTTCATTTCCAAGGTCCTCTGGGACCCCACCTATCATCTCTCATTGTCAGAAGGCAGGAATGGGGAACAGAGCAGCTGCAATAACTGCCCTGCTTGAGCAGACTTCCAGCTCTGCTATGCTTGGCTCTTGCATTCCTTTTTGGAGGAGGATGTGGGTGAATGTGATTGGTCAGGGCAAAAAAAGGGGGTGACTGTTAAAGACAGTCAGGAATAAAGACAACTCCCATGTTTAAATGTGGTTAAAACCTTAAAATGATTCATCACCTTTTGTTCAGTTACCATCCTCCTATGTTCATCTCCAAATAAGCCCATTCTTGTTTTCTCCTCTGTGGTGTCTGTCATACTTGGAGGGTACCCTCCAATGCTGTCAGATTTATGTTGGTAGGTCTGTAGAATCTCCTAAAAGCTCTCCTTTGCTGTGAGGTCTATGAAAGCTTTGACAGTCCTTAGACTGCTAGTGAGGTAATACTGCTGTCACTGGGCATTCATTTCCTTTATTCTCCCTCTGTCTGTTTGTATCCATCTGTGGTCTCGTTCTCTGTTTAGTTTGGCACCACTTTGGGACAGGGCCATCATTTTGGTCGATGTTTACACGGTGCTCCAGACAATATTTGTTGTTGGGGTTCCTGTGTGGTCCAATAGTACAGAAAATAAATAAAACCAGTCACAGCCTGTGGCAGGTGCTCTCTTCTTGCATAGACCTCATTGATTTCAGGCTGTGGGCTGAGCAAATTGCATGAATGTGGCTTGGATCTTGTGGGTAACAGAGCAAAGGGCAGAAACAAAAGAACAGTGCAGTGTGTTCCATTCTAAATCTTGGCCAAAATGCCTCTAATCAAATTGCTTCTCCCTACGTTTTGTTTTTTTTTCTTTTTCTTTTTTTCCTTGTAGAGCAATGTAGAGCAGATCCAGGACCAGCCATTTAACTTCATGTCATTTTTTCTAGAAAAGGGCAGAGGGGGAGAAGGCAAAAGTTTACAGGCTTTTTTGTCTGAAAAATAAAACAGGGGGGCTACAAACGGCAGGAGGAAGAAAAAAAACCCAGACATTTGAAGATCCTGAGACCTTATCTTTTGCCCTTTCTGGTTAGTATAAAACTACTTTAAAACTCTAATCCTCAACTATTTTCATAACCAGTAGTAAACTGTGTCTTTGCCTGAATTTCCTAATTTTTAAATTGAACATCTCTTGCTTTAACTAACATAGGGGCTGTAGCCCTATTTTTGTAAGTCTTTTGATGATTGACAGAGAAATGTCATGAATTGTTATTATTCTATGATCATTTGACTTTGGTTTTATTAGAAAAATGGATTTAAATACTCTTTGTTTCTACTGTCTGCTCTGGTGCTCTACCAACCTCCAGAAATGCCCAGGGCTTGCTAGAGAGGGCAGGGGATATGGCTGTATTGCAAAACATTGAAAAGGAATTCTCTGTAGCTCTGAATTGCAAAGTTATCCATAGAGAGCTCTCTTTAGGCTGATACAGCTCATAAAGGGAGCAATCTTTAGGATCAGATCTGAATCCAAATGGTGCAAAAGTGAATTAAAGTATGTTCTCAATACCAGTACAACACAGAACCCTAGCCTGTGTAGTTTACAATGCCCACCATGAGCAGATAAAAAGAATTACTTGGTGTAATAAACCAGAGTGCAGTGTTAATTCTGTATCAAAACATTGGATAAAAAGAACAAGTATCGAGTGGGGTATAAAGGAATTGTATGAAACCCATAGAAGGCTGAAATTTTAGTCTGAGCCATGCAGAGGGTAGTAGAGCTCAATGTTTAGTGTCTTTTAGTGTGGAAGTTCCCCATATATTTTTGGGGTACTGATTGAGAAAATTAAGATACTCTGTTGTAGACAAAAAGAGCCCCAAAAGAAGACCACAGGAAACAGCCACTGCTAAGCGTAAGAAAGCCAGGGACATTTGGCATGGTGCAGCAGACAGCTGTAACACGAGATGCTGTATTGTAAAGTCATGCTCATCCTCAGTGGGAATGCTTCGCTCATTGGCACTGATCCCTGCAGAGCCAGCAGTCCAAGCATGGTGTTATACTGAGAAACAGAACCCAAATTATTAAAGACCTTGCAGCAGTGCAGCCTCTGTCCCCTACTCTGAGCTAAGTGTAAGAGGATCATTAGGTTTGTGTTAGGATTGCCATAATCAAAAGTTACATGCCTGAAAGAACACAAATTCATAAGAAAACAGAAAATAGAGAAAAATCATCTTTCTGTGAGATCCTAAGTGTAACATTTAGATACAGACTTGGATGAAAAACATTCAGCTTCCTTTAAGTCACTATTTTAAATTCTTTTTCCCGTCCCATGCCCATCTTTCCTCAGCCTTAAGCTGATCCTGGTGTTTGCATGCTGGCTCCGTTTTTTGTCCTTATTACTGTCACTTATTGACTGACTTAGTGAGGACTTGAAAATTAAACAGTAATATGGCATTTCTGTTGATGTCATGAGGACCATCCTACAGAGGCATTCCATTTGGGAAGCATGAAACTGTTTTTGTTATGGCCTGAATGATTTTTTGGAAGGTATTTTTTTGTGTTGATTTGATTTGTTGTTTTTTTTTCAATATTTAGTCAAACTGTTGTAGAAGTAGAAGGAAACACAGTAGGTGAAAAGCAAGGCAGTTAATGAGACTGAACAGGTGTAAGAACATAGTTGTTAGATGGTGTGCTATGGGTCAGAGTGAAAGCATTTATTTATTTATTGTCTCAATCAAATGGCATCATAAGGTTCTTCCTTTTCCCCTTACGTTATTAGTCTCATAACACAGAAAACATTTATTTTCCCCATGGAACTCCTCCAAGTCAATCCACTACGGTAAGGAAACCCAACCTTTAATACTTTGTGATAAATAAAACATCAGGAATAAAGATATACAACAACACATTATGACAGATGTTACCAAAAAGCATGCACAGATCTGTTCAATAATGTCTCTTCGGAAAATTCCTGATGTTTCTAAGCACTTAAGAATTTAGTATCTGAGCATCTCACAATCACTAATGGATTTTAGTCTACCTTCGCTCCAAAGGCAGAAAAGTGCATTGTCCTTTTACAGTTTAAGAAGTAAATAGTCAGGGACTTGCCTAAGGTCATATGTAATTATTCTGGAAGTGGGGCTTGAGTCAGGTTTTCTGTGTCGTGGTCCAGTACCTTGAGCCATCTTTTCACTTATTAACAGATTTGCATCACAGCATTTAGGAAAGGGCTGTGTGATGCGTAATGCTCATTGGCCTTTTTTAATATCCCAGGTTCTTCTAGTCCTGACTAATCATCAGAAAGAGTTTGCTATTCGCTTAGCCTTTGAAAGAAGCTGCTCTCCAGCATGGTATAATATGCCCTGACCTTAGGGGTTGTACACAGCCCTACAACAATTTGTGTATTTGTAGCCCACCTCCCAAAGGAAATTGTCCTGGCATGGTTTGGGACCCAGGTTTGCCATGTGTTTAAAAAGCACTTTCCTGCGTACAGCTTGATTGGGAAAATTCTACACAGGCAAAGTGATAAAAAAACAATCAAATGAATAAACTTCCCTCCGGCCAAGATCTAAAAGGGTGAATGGCGCCCAGTCGATTCTCCCCTCATGTTTAAGTCCTCTAACCCCTACCTACGGGAGCACTTAAGCACTTCAGCCTTAAATGCTTGAGCAATCACGTTGCCTCGGGGTGGGGGGCTGGGCAGAATATTCATCTGCTTTCCTGGGTTAGGACCTTGACCTAGAGACTGTGGATGTTTGATTCTTTTGAAAACCAGGGCATTTCTTTAGCACTTTACATGGATTTGGGAGTCTAAAATGAGGCATTTGTATTTTTAAAATCCAGGCCTAAATACACTCCCATAGGAAACAGCATCCCTGGTTTTGGGGCAGAATGCTCCCAACAGGGATAATGTCTTTAAGCCACTGGCCAGCAAAGAAAGAAACAAGCCCAACCAACCATCCTAGCAGCACCCTCCCCCTGCAAACCTTTCCTATCCCCAAGGTTAGTTTGGGATCCTGGATTCATTTTGAATGGCTGTTGATACAAAGTCATGCTCTTTTCATTTTCATGTCACTTATTTAAAGAGGAATCTTGAAGCTGTTGTTTACTGCCGCAATGCTTAGGAGGGAAAAGAATAGCGAGTGTATTTTCAAATGCCCTTAGCAGCTTTCTTTTTATTTTGCTCTTCAAGCCCTTGCTATTCAAGTTCCCTTCTCCTCAGAGCACTAACAGCTAGATTGTTCTGTGCAACCAGCTCCCATTAGCAAAAGGAGTCATGCACATCATTCCCATGAACTGCTTTAACAGCACAGTCTTATATGACGAAATGTGCCTCAAAGACAGAGGAAGCTAGATAAATATTAACCACATAGTGTTCTCATTTAAACTTGTGTTTGAAATAGCATTTGGATTTTTAAAATGTACTCTTACATTATTTGGCATCAGTCACCTTTGTCTTCTCAGTTTAAGAAATTAGATATGCCAGAGCATAACAAATCTGCATTAGAAGCATGGGGTTGGTGGTTTATGTTGGAGAAAAGGGCTGACATTTGGATTTGCTGTCATACCTCAATAATCTACAAACCCTAATTTCTCATCAGTGAGTTTGTTTCCTTTTTTTACATTAATTGCATTGCATTGAAATTTCTGTCAATTATTTAAACTCTGAGTAGTCACCACTCATTTATTACTTTGTATAAATAATATGAGATCTTGACTGTGATTAAATTCATATATGGCCAGACAGAATGATTTCTTTAGATTGTGGAGATTCCCTGGAAGTCCTTCTGCCTCTCGAAAAAGGTTCAGTTTGATAGGAATTAAAAAACTGTCATTTGGGAAGCATATCAATTTCACTGGTTGTATCAAAATCAAGCTCAAAAGTATATTCAGAAATGTATATACTCTCATTGCATAGATTCCAATATGCTACATAATATAAAAGAAACAGAAATACTGTTTTGTTGGGTACGGTGGGAGGAGAGAAAAACATAGTTTTTCCTAATGTCAGACAATTAGTTTCTGATTTATATCTTAAAGCACACCAGTAGTTAAACCTTGCAATTTCATCTTAGCTAGCACAGCTGTGGATGGCTTTACAGAAAACTCATAAAAATTTAAAACCATTTTCTGAGGCTGGTAGACTTCTTCTTTGTTATCTATGACAGTGAATCCTGTGTCTAGATGTGGATTTTGCATTTTTAAAAAAATACACTTTCTTTTGGTTGAGTTTTGGGGTTTGATTTTGTTAAATCAGTGGACCTTTCATTCTTCATGGTTAACAGCAGTGATTGACACTCACATGGATGTTTTTTCTGTAGCCATCCATATCAGTGACTAGAAAAACAAGCAAATAGTCCCAACTGCATAATAAAAAGTAGAAATTGTGTATCTTAAATACTTCAGTCCACTTTCAAACTGACCATGCAACCCTGCTCAAGTGTATGGCTATAACTTAAAACACAGCAACCTTAAAGGTGGAGTGCACCCCTGAAAACTGAAACTCTCCAGGCTGTGGTTACCATTTACTCACAATTTTGGCCAATGCAAAAACACAAAAGCTTCTGTTGCCAGGATTGTTGCCTGTTACCACCATTCATCAAAACCTTGTGGTAGTTGTCTATTCTTCCCCGCTTTATAATATTTTCATATTTTTTTATGACTTGGAGACTCTGAGAATCTGCACAGTAACAAACCAGTGGGTTTATGCATTACAGTACGGACAAGAGAAAGATTTTAAGTGCCCTGCTTTCAGAAGGCTTATTTAAACCATAACAAAATAATTAAAAATTGCTTGACCATACCTTTTTAATTGGCTCCCTGATAGGAGGGTTAATAGGAATTCTAATACCTGTGTGAAAAAAGACAGATAAAGAAAACAGTGTAATGTAAAATAATTCAGATTGTCTCTGTGTAAATGAGGCAATAAATGCCTGCAACATGAAGCTCAGTCTGACTTCACAGCAGGGCTTGGTGCTTAATTGAAAGTCCTAACTAGACCCATTTATCAAAGAAATCACTCAGAGGGAAATTTAATTATCACAATTAATCTATATTTTTTCGAAAGTCCCAACAAGGCACACTGAACATTTCTTTGGAAAGAATTTTACAATGTTATTGCCAAAAAAAAGTCAAGTGCCAGACCTCTCATAGGTAAAAATAAAAAATAAATGTAGGTAGGCACAGGGCACGTTTTGTAAGGAGCAACTTGTATTGCCACTTAGACACAGCTCAGAGTAATGAGCACTGTCACAGCAGGAGCTCAAATGGAAATATTTCTTCACAAGTCACAAAACTGCTCCCTTTGCAAACTGGAGAGAACATCTGGCTTCCTGAAAGAGCTGCCCTATGATGTGCCTGTGGACTTGGGGTCCTTGGCACAGTTTTGTGTGGCTCTGCAGGACCCCCAGCACCCCTTAGCCACCCCCATGACTCCCTGCTCACAGTTTGTCCCAGTGCACACACAGAAAAGCCAGACACAGCATGCCCTCTCCTCAGGAACTAACTCACGAAGCTTCTGTAGAGTGAGGAACCAGCGGCACTTTTTGTTTGGAACACCTTTGTTGAGAGGAGATCTCTCCAATAGAGTTGGTCATGCTTGCATCAATGTTGAGTTCTCCAGTGAGCAAAGTTTCATCCTGAAACCAGGATATTTCCCCTGAGTAACTGGTGATATTCAGCTACCAGCTGGCATTGACTTAGCAGCTGGACAAATTAGGAAGAAAGGTGACTCTGAGCTCTGTTCTTGCACAGCTTCGCCAAAATTTGATGTTTCCCAAGAGGTTTTCCATTGGTGACTTTTCAAAGACCAGGTAATGTTTGACAGTTTAGTTCAATTTTCTCTCTTATTTTGAAAGCCAACCCCTTGTTTTATGCAGAAGCCTACCTCCATTTCCAATCCTCCAGTGTAAGCCTGGTATTCTGCAGAAGGCTACAAGTAGAATTACATTTATGTACATCCTGTGGCACTTGATATGCCTGAATGAAGATGAAAAGAAGGTCCCAAGAACACATGCAAGTCTCTGTCATGATAAGATTTCCCTTCAGTCAATCGGCAAGCTGATGATGGTGGTTTTTTAGGGCTTCTGGACAGTCGTGTGCAGCACCTGATAGGCAGGAGTCTGCTCCTTCACTTGGACACTGCAGAGCTCCAGCACCTCCTTTGGAGGCAGGATGCAAGGAAGTGGTGTACTCACACTGGCTTCAATGAAGGGCCACAGGGAAAATGAGGACAGAGATTTTCTCTCACTTTGTGTGGCTTGCACAGCCCCACACAAACTCTTGTTTCCCCAGGCTCAAAGGGGGCCCATAATTTGCCCTAAGGTAGCATAATTTTCCCTTCTAATCTTCATAGTCAGAACATTAGAAAGTATGAGCCATTTTAACATTTTTGTTCCTCATCTTTTGTCTTCTGTGGGAAAAGTTTTGGCTTGGTCTCTTGATGCCATTGAAGTTGTTTACTGCCCTTTTTTTTCTGTATTTCCTACGTTATTCAGGTTATACTAATCACCAGAGGGGAAGGAAACAACTCCAGAGCAGATTGAATTGACGTTTAATTGGACATCCTGTGAAATAAACATTGTGACTTGGATAAGATTAAAATGTGAGTCAGAAGTCTGGTGAGTTTTCAACTGTCAGGGAATGCAGTGAAGGAATGAGGCAAGAACAGTAAAGAGAGAGCAGCTAGAAGCAATGCTCAGTGGAACAGCAGCTGCTGGACTTGTCTGCTTGTTTTCACTAGGCTTAGACTAAAGGTCCAGTGGACAAAACTAGAAAAAACAACTGACTGTTCTTTATTTAAAAATTATTACGTTTTCAAACAGATTTTAATTTATAATTATTTGCCTGTACTGAACCTATCTGTGAATGCCCTCTGGCAGTAAACCACTGTCCAACTCAGCTAAATTCTTGGATATTAAAGATGAGTACTTAGAAGTGCTTCTGGAGAAGAAACCTACAACAGGTTTGGCATCTTCCCTGTACTCCCTTTTTATGTTTGATACTTTGCAGTACTTCTGGTGAGTAGATTTTCTGGAAGAAACAATTTGCAGACACAGAAATGATAACTATATTGTAGCATTTTTGTTAAAATATGAATTCGAAATCATGGAATCACTGAATCGGTCAGGCTGGAAGGGACCACAGTGGCTCATCTGGTCCAACCTCCCTGCTCAAGCAGGGTCATCCTAGAGCAAACATCACAGTATTGCATCCAGACAGTTCTTGAATATCTCCAGTGAGGGAGACTCCACAGCCTCTCTGGGTAATCTGTTCCAGTGCTCAGTCACCTGCACAGTAAAGCAGTTCTCCCTCATGTTCAGGTGGAACTTCCTGTGCATCAGTTTCTGCCCGTTGCCTTTTGTCCTATTGCTTGGCATCACAGAGCAGAGCCTGGCTCTGTCCTCTTGTCACCCTCCCTTCAGATACTCATAGACATTGATGAGTTTCCTTCTCTGTCATCTCTTCTCAAGGCTGAACAGGCCCAGCTCCCTCAGCCTTTCCTCATAAGAGATGTTCCAGTCCCCTCATTGCCCTTGTGGTCTCTGCTGGACCTGCTCCAGGAGCTCCGTGTCTCTCTTGTGCTGAGGAGCCCAAAACTGGACACAGCACTCCAGATGTGCCTCAGCAGGCCTGAGTAGAGGGGCAGGATCACATCCCTAAACCTGCTGGCAATGCTCTTCCTAATGCACCCCAGGATGCCAATGGCCTTCTTAGCCACAAGGACACACTGCTGGCTCAGGGGCAGCTTGTTGTCCACCAGAACCCCCAGGTCCTTCTGCACAGAGCTGCTTCCAGCAGATCAGCCCCCAGCCTGTTCTGGTGCTTGGGGTTGTTCTTTTCCAAGTGCAGGACCCTGCATTTGCCTTTGTCAAATTTCAGATGCTTCTTCTCTGCCCATCTCTCCAAGTTGTCAAGGTCCTTCTGAAGGACTGCACAGCTCTCTGAAATATACAATCACAGGCTTCCACATGAGCTTCACCTGATTTACCTGCATAGACCTGATGCTACACACACGGACAGAGCTCCTCATTCAGACTCTTAACAAACATCATGTCAAACTCCTACTTGGAATCACAGAATCATTGAATGGTTTGGGTTGGAAGGTCATCTTTAAAGGTCATCTAGTCCAACTCTCTTGCAATGAGTAGGGAGATGTTCTTTTAGATCAGTTTGCTCAGAGCCTGGTCCAACATGACCTTAAGTGTTTCCAGAAAAGGGGCATCCAGCACCTCTCTGGGCAACCTGTTCCAGTGTTTTACCACCCTCATTGTAAAACACTTCTTCCTTATAGGTAGTATAAATCTACCCTTTTTTAGTTTAAAACCATTACCCCTTATCCTGTCACAACAGATCTTGACAAGAAGTTTATCCCCAGCCTTTTATAGTACTTTAAGTACTGAAGGGCCTCAACAAGGTCTCCCCAGAGCCTTCTCTTCTCCAGGCTGAACAGCCCCAACTCTCAGCCTTTCCTCGTGTGGGGAGGTACTCCAGCATTCTGATAATTTTTTGCGTCCCTCTGCTGAACTCACTCCAACAGGTCCATGTCTTTTCTCTACTCCGGAACTGGACACAGTACTCCAGGTGTGGTCTCACCAGATCAGAGAAGAGGGGCAGAATCCCCTCCCTTGCCCATGGTGCTTTGGATGCAACCCAGGACATGTTTGGCTTTCTGGGCTAGGAGTGCATGTGGCTGGGTTATGTTCAGCTTTTCATCCAATAGCACCAAGTCCTTCTCGGCAGGTCTGCTCTCAGTCTGTTCATCCCCCAGTCTGTGTTGATACCAGGAGTTACCCTGATCCAAGTGCTGCACCTTGCACTTGGTCTTGCTAAATCATGTGAGATTCCCATGTGTTGACTTCTCAGACTTGTCCAGATCTGTATGGATGGCATCTTGTCCCTCAGGTGTGTTAGCCACAGCACTCAGTGTGGTGTCATCTGCAAATTTGCTGAAGGTGCACTCGATCCTGCTGTCCATGTTGCTGATGAAGCTATTGAACGGACCAGTACGGACCCTTGAAGGACACCACTTTTCACTGATGTCCCCTGGAACACTGAGCCATTGACTGCTTCTTCACAAGCTACAAGCTAAGTTCAGCTCCATTCTCCTGGGCTGCCTTCTCTTTTAACTCCATCCTGAGGTGAGGGAGAGCCTGGTTGTGGTGGAAGATTTGGTGGTGGAGGCAGCTGTCTGGCAGAAAGTGGCCAGGCACCAGGTCCGCTGTTCCGTGTTGCACCCGTGGAGCGGCTGATGTCAGCCTTTGCTGGCTACTGTCACCCAGCAGTGGCTGCACAGCGGCCACCTGGGTGTGAAGTGCTCCCAGCCTTCGGAGCTCTCTGATCCTTTGGACGTTTATTGTAGCTTGGAAATTGCAAAGGTTGTTGGTTTGCTATTTGCCACCAGGTGGCCTAACCATTCCACCGTTCATGAGGAACGAGACTCCATTAAAGAACAGCAGCTGGAACTTTTTAAGCTTTTACATATTTTTCTTCCCAAGCCTCCACCTCCCCTCCTTCCTCCTCATTCAGTTGATTAAAAGCGATCAGGGCTGCTCTGATTTATCAACTCACTCCTTTACTCTAAGCAATTGAGAAAGCTGGTGCTTCCAGCCGTCCAGCCCCAGCTTTAGAGATCAAGCTCAGCCATCTCTGTTTACCTCTTCGCCCAAATGAGCTCTTGCCATAACAACGTAGGTACCTTGGACTTTTCCTCGTGGAGGAGTAACTGGAAATTGATTCCTTTGTTTTTTAGCTCTGGTATGCCTCTGGTAGCTGATTTTGTGACCACCCAGGAGTTCTGCACTAGCCACATAAGCTAGATTTATTTTTTTATAAGCTGCCTTGTGTCCCTGGAGCATTGCAGCGTGTGTTCAGTGGCCCAGAGGATCTGACTCAGCAAATGGGTTTTGATTTTTAAACCCATAGACAGCAGTCCCGCCACATGGGATAGCCATGTGGGAGCTGGCTGAGCTAAAGGCTCCTTGGGTTTCAAGGGAAGCTGGCATTACAGGTCATGCATTAAAAGCTGGGACTGACTTCCCAGCTTGGACTGAAAGGAGGCAGACTTACTGATCTGAAAACGGGAAGGAAGATAATCCTGGATGTTGATCTCAGGCATCTCAGGCATTTTTTGATGAGAAAGGTGGGGAGGGCTCTAGCTGTCACAGCAGTATGAACTAAGGAAAAACACATTGACACCAATGGTATTACATTGTCATGCAGGTATTGGGAAATCACTGAATGACTTCTTAGGAGAAGGAAGCACAATTTCAGGAGAAGATGGGTTTTTTCATGTACTGCAACACTGATAGCTTAGAAAATGGTATTTTCTACCATTTGCATAATGCCTGAAAGTTTTCAAATGGTACTTTCAAAACAAATCTCAGTAGCTGAAGTAATTAACTATGATTATTTGGTTAAAATACCCATAATTCATTTATTTACCCATCTTTGTATGCATTTCAGCTTTGATGTGAGCAAGGACAAGGTGCAGTGATGACAGGCAGGACCATCAGGTTAGAACCCAGCAATAGAAGCATCTTCACAAGATCAGTTCAGCTCAGCTCTGCAACTGGTGCCTGACAATCCCAAATCAAAGGTATGCAGTTTCTGAATGCCCCCTATCATAACACAATTGCAACACAAGTCACAACTGCATTGGGCAGACTTCCCTAAATGATGTGGTAATTGAACTTTTAAAAATATCAGTCATTTGGAGAAAATATCAGGAGTCCTTACATTTGGTAAATGGATTAGTTATAAATAATAAATACCTGGAAATTGGTAGATACTTTCAGTTGCATCACATAAATGTCATGAAGTAGAACTGGATATTTCAGCTACTTTAACCTAGCCTTGGGCACAAGAGAGTCCAGTTCTGATCATTTGCAAGATAAGCATTCAAGTTCAGGGTAAGGAGACTTTAGCCAAGGTGTTACTCTGGATTTACACCTCTGCAGATAGAATCAGATGCTATCTCCTAGTCTATGCATCCTCTGAGAATAGAATTAATTTTGAATTCTTGTATCATCTGCTTGCTTGTGCACTTATTTGCTAACTGTCTGACTGAGTGAGATATTCTGGGTCAGTATGATTTAGGCATCCTTTATTACACAGTTTCCAATTCAGTACATTTTTTAATCAAGACTAAATTGAAGTCAGGTTCCAGGTACATATAAATATAATATATATTTAGTGAATACATTGTGAATCCCCTAGTCTAATTTTGAATGTAACTATAATAGAATAAGAAATATGAAGGTTGCTTTATTTTATAGAGGAGTGTTAAAATATTGCTACATCTTAAAGGCAAGTTAAAACCTATTTTCATATTTTTAAAATCACATTAGCTAAAAGCTTGTTAAGGAATAAATAGTCCAGAGGATAATTGAGACTTAGCTGGCTTAAGAATTAATGAATCAAAATCAGATGCCAGATCATTAATTAATTCTACAAATTATAATGTTGCCATTACTGGCAAATACTATGAGAACTAATACCAAGGAGAAAATTAAACTGCATAGTTTCCCTTCTTATTACATATCTTTTGCCAAAAATAAAACTGCAGTAGGTTTTTTTTGCTTATTTCATGTATTGTCTGTTTTTTAAAAACTTTTGAAGGATTCTAAATTTTTTAAAACATTTCAATTTCTTTAACATGCTATTTATAGAATCTGCCTATCATAGACTATAAGGATATTTCCGTCAGTGCTGTAACCCACAGAAACTAAGATGTAGCAAAAGTGACAGAAAAGTCAATTCAACACTTCTGAAGCCTCACAAAACTTCACGCTCCTTCAAATCAGACTTTTTGGTAAAAGACATAATAATAGATGGGTCTTGCAATGTGGCCCAAAGTGCCACTATCTCGGGCTCTGTCAGACCAATGCAGAAAATGAATTAGATGAGAAGTGAGAGGGGCAAAAGAGAAGGTCAGCTGGACATTTCTAGCCACCACTTCTCATCCCACAAGAAGAGGAAACTTCAATATGTTTAAATGGTGGTGGACTTTAAACACTCTTAGGCAGAGTGCAGAAGCAAGCTGGTGAATGGGCAGTCATCAGAGACCACAGAACCTTATGAAGAATAAAACATTCAACAGTGATGAGGTGATATAATGTGAGATAATATAAAGGCATGATAGAACATCAGCCTAGTCAGAATAAAACTTTAGGGCCAAAGTGACAGAAGACTATTATCTGAAAACTCACAGTACTGAAACTCTTTATCCGGTGTGGTGTATCTTCTCCTATTTTCCCATCATGTGACAGACACCAAGATTATTCAGGATCTAGAACATGAAGGTGGTCTAAAATGTACTCAAAGTGCCTTAATTAATCCTAGAGACCAATCAAAAGCAAATGTACTGCAGTACTAGTGAAATAGCTTGCTCACTTAAGCATCACTAAGTAAGTAGGTAGGTACAGTCTCCTCTGTGATTAAATTGTCCTGAAGGATCCAGCATAGACTGTCAAGTCTGATGCCCATAAGAGTGATCTGTGCATGTAAGAAAAAGCTGTGGAAGAATGTCCCTTTTTTTTCTCCATATAGATTGCTATTTTCATTCAATTTTCCTCCTCTTTTAATTGAAAAGAAGAAGTCTGGGTGGATTATTTCTAGGTAAAACAGTAAGATAACCTGAAACAAAAATATTCTCGCAGTTTCCCAAAATGAATCACAGCTCAGTTTCCAGTAGGAATCTGAGACTCATGAATCTTGTTACCAGGAGCTACATTTCAGCGGCAGAATAATAAGCTGGCACCTTTTTTCAGCCCTCAGTGTCTGTCCACCATTAATGACAGCCAAATCTTTGCCAAATCAAATCTATCATCTAGATCAGAGGTGCTAGCACCATCCCAACTGTTTTTTCTGATAGTTTCATATTTATGCTGAATAGATGAATCCTTGGTAATTTTTTACCCTTTGGGTCCTTTGAGCTACCTAAAGATGTTAACCTTTGCCATACAATAAAAATTAAACTGTCAATAGGCAACACTTCGGATAATAATGTATTCTAATATGACTACATTATCTGTCCCTCTACTGAATTCATGGCCCTTTTCCATGTTTGGGGACAACAGACAGTACTAAAGCTGATTTATTGCAACTTTTGGCCTTCTGGCAAAATTTCAGTATCTAATAATAGACCAGTAATTACAATTTTCCCCCAAAGTTTCTGTCTTGAACACAAGTCCAGAAGAAGCTAAGAGCAGCCAACAGTTAATGAAACATGCATGAGAACAGGAGAAGCACATAGGGATGCCTCTTCCAAGGACTTTTCCAGACTGCAGCTACTTGCATCTCACCAACTTCTTAACACATTTAATAGTACTTGAAGAATTCTTCCTGTGTGAATTTGTTCAGTCATTCTTTTTGTTAAGATCTACAGCCAATATGGGTCACTCTTCTAGTTTTAGTCTCTTCAGCTACCCTGCTGGATTGGTGGAAAGATGATGGGCTCTTTTTGTAATGAGTAATGACTCAGAGGTGGAAAGGACTCTTTTTACATGGTTGGATGGCCAAGTTCATGGTAAAATAGCTGCTGAAATTCTGCTGGGATTTCGTATTATCATTAATGATTTGCTAGGGCGCTTGAAGCCTGCAATGCTATCCCTTAAAAGGATTTAAAATCTAAACACATTTAAAAAGCTCTGCATTTGTGCTGCGTGGCTTATGTTCCTATTTTCTGACACTACAGCCCTAATTCTTTTGACACTCTGAAATCTGTCACTGTTGGAAATTATTAATGCCACCATCAACAAGGAAAACTACAAACCCAGGAACTTTTACAACTGTGGTTTGAAAGCACAGTATTCAGCAGCTGTAGAAACATCTTTGGCATGAAACTGTCTTGTTCTTTAGCTTGTTTTCACATTTCTCCACTCATAGGGGTTAATTAATTACAGTAATTAATAGTTAGACCAAATGTATGCAGGCTAACAGTAACTTTGTTCCAGATGGATGCTGCCATGTAATGAGGGGCAGTTGATAATGACTTTTTTCCTTTCCAGAGGGTCCAGTGGAAGATCACAGTTATGGCAATTTGGGGAGAAGGAAACAAAACTACTGTTCATCCATACAATGAGATGTCTTGTGTCAAACAGCTTACTCTAATTGGTAAGTGACACCAAAATTGACGCATTTTTAATCAATTTGTTATTGTCTTACAAGTTTTCAGCTGGTTTATTGAGATAATTTGTATAGAACTGATTTTTGTATGTACTTTTATTGGATAGGCAAGCAGTCACTGGTACATAATACACAATGGTCCTATCCCAGAGTGTTGTATGGTCAACAGCCACCCAAAGAATGGATGGCCTGGAAAAAACATTAGATGGGGCACAGTTCTTCTAAAAAAATAGCCATGCCAATATAATGTCCCAAACAGAATCACTAATTCCTCAATGCATGCCCATTTCTGGTCATGGATTGTGTCACCTTGGACCTTTTTATAACTGAAAGTGACTGTATGCCAGTTGAATTAAGTTCCTATAATTAAGATAACTGTAGTGATGCAAAAGGTAAGACTTTCTATAGGGCCACATTGTCACCAGGCCCCGAGGCTGTATCTCCTGTCTTTGATGGAGAGGCTATAGTCTGTAATGCTGGTGAATTTACTGCAGCTCTGGCACTTTTGATGATTCTGGTTTAAAACCCAGTGTTCCAACTCCATTTCCATTTTCCATGGGAAAAAGAAGTCATTCCTCAGGGTCTGGAGGTCAGCTCAGAGGTGACATTTGGGGCTCCAGGGACAGCCAGGGTCCTTGTTCCTTGCAGCTTTGGTTTTGGAGAAATCCTGCAAAATTTGCAAATTTTTAAGGAAGCAGCCCACTGTCCAAAAATAAGAGTAGACACGACCAATGGCCATTTTCCACTGGAGAAAGAAGTCATTCCCTCAGGGTCTGGGGGTCAGCTCAGAGGTGGCATTTGGGGTTCCAAGGACAGCCAGGGTCCTTGTTCCTTGCAGCTTTGGTTTTGGAGAAATCCTGCAAAATTTGCAAATTGTCAAGGTAGCAACCCGCCCCACCGTGTCATTTTGAAATTGCAAGTTCATTTGCTCAGACCTTCAATAAGCTAGCATGGACTCTTCCTGCTCTGCTGTCATTTACACCAAGTGATGTCAAAGAGAAAGAAAAAGGCACTACAATATACTCAATGCGCTTTTTAGATTAACAGTTTGCAGAATAATATAAATTATCATAGATGGAAGGTTGTTTTTTGGGTCTTTTTCTTGTTTGTTTGTTTCTGAGGCTATCCTAGAAGATGGGACACAATGAGGAAAATTCTGCCCTTAGGAAAGCTAATGGGAAACAATTCAGCAGTTACAACAGAGATAGGATTTTTCTGATTTTGTATTATTCCATTTCCATCCTTCCCCCTCTGCCTCCTCTCCAGCACGCACACGGTAGACAAAGAACAGCGCCTCTCCTATTTCAGCTGTCATTTCAAAGGAAGAAGACTGACTTAATTCCCTATCACCAGGTCACTTAATTGCTTGGCGGTCATAAAGGATAACGATTTTTATTGTTCAATTTAATTAGACAGCTTCTAGAATAAAATAATTTGAATTTTCTCATAACACAATCTTTCTCTTGGAAAAATGATAAAAGCGTTTTTCAATGGGAAATCATGGTTTGAGTCACATCCGGAAAAACCCTAGCACCTCAAGTCACTGAAATGAAACTTCTTTGTGTAGACAAATGCAAAACCTATTCTGGTTGATATAAGAGCTGAGAGTGATATTAAGTGTTTTTTAGCTATGTTGATTTTTGGAAAAGAGCTACTAACTAGAGAGTGTAAAGGGGGCCAAGAAAAATGGAAAAATAGACTATGTTAACTGATGGTGGCTAAAGATGAAAGCTGTCTTCAGGATCTAACATTTCTTTAGGGTGCTGCAGAGCCTTACAGCTTCAACAGACACTGTAGCCACCATACAGCAAAAATAAAAGTTCTGACATTTAAAAAATCTTTTCCAGGGGTCGAAATATCTGACCTATTTACAGAAAAGGAGCAGATTGAGAGCTTGCCTGTACTGGTGCAGAAGGATGCCAACCTCAGCAGAGTTTACTTTTTTCTTAAGAGCACACCAAAACATCCTGAAGTTCACCAGGCATTTTGGAGCACCTGTCTGGCAAAAAATCTGCTGGTCATATGACTTTTCCTGTGGGTATGTGAGTGATGACTAAAGGAGACAGAGAAGTAGAGGGGGAAGGCACTGAAAGGGGGTGCTCTTTTACTTCAGTAAATTTATGAAATCAGTAATTGCTGGGGGGAGCTCAAAGCCACATGCTCTACACTTTACCAAAGTAGTTTTTTTCTCAAAAGCTCTTCTGCAGCAATCAAAATGTATTAATCTTTTCACAGGTTGTGGAGCTGAAGGGCTGAAGTTTTCTACCTTAAGGCCAGCAGTTTGCCTCATGTATCCACTGAAGCACAATCAGAGTAAGGCTTTTTAATTTTATTTTTTAAAATACCCTGCTAAACCAACAAATGTAACCCAATCCAAATCAAGCACAGAGCACACTTGTTCTGGTATAAAACATCTTCTGGAGGTTAATGCATGTTGTTTGGAAAGAAATTTAAGTAGTCCAGAGAAGAGCCACCGGAAAGAGAACATGAACTTCTCTCCAGGTGTTAATGTAATTATAGGCCAGTTTCCCAAGATACTAGACTGAAAAAGCCTGGTCAGCTAGGACATGGAGCCTTCCTCTTTCTTCCCTTCTTTCCCTTCCTGATTTCTTTCAGTAACGCATGTAGATGTGCCTCTTTTGAAGCCAGGCATTGCTGGTACAGTAACTGAATGGCGCTGACTCTGTCTCTCTGCTCTTTCCTCTTCAGATTTGTCACCTTCCAAATTGCTTGCCCATCCTATTACTTGATAAAGCAGTCAGGATGCTGCTGCACTTGAAAATGACCTGGTTTACTCCAACCCTGTATATAAACTGCTAGTATATGTCTAGATCTTCTATGAGTTTATGCAGCTCAGAATAGACCCACTAAAGCTAGCGGAGCTGCTCCAATTCCCCCCAACTCTAGGTCTGATCCATCTTTTCTCATTTGGTTCTTTCGCAAGTCCCTTTTTCTTGTTCCAGCTTCTTTTCTCATCTACATTTATCGGTCTAGCATTTTGAAATTTTATGCAGTCTGGTTTCATTTACTGTTAAAAATGCATCCCCAGTATCAGGCACATCATTTTCTAAGCCTCCATCATGCCAAGAGAGTTAGTAAAACATCAGTTTTTCACTTCAGTTCCCAACCCATATGTTTTCAAGTAGCACTGGGGAAACATTTTTTAAAGGACAGACTCCAGAGATGTCTTCTAATATCATCAGCAATGATAATCAAAAGCTGCTTCTGCAGAAGCCTGTGGGATTATCAGTCTCTCAAAAGGAAATTCAGCAGCTTTTCTTGCAGTAACATTTATTCTCCACCCTTGCACCTCAGGCTATCCTTCACCTCAAGGTGGTGACACCCTGGACAACTCCATTTCCATATGCACTTCCTATTCAAGTGTCAGGAGGGACTCTTAATCCAGGGTAAAAAGCCGTCCTGGATTTCTATGGGAAACACAACTCAAATGCTAATAACAGTTTATCATAGTTCCTAGGTGATACAATTATGCCTAATTTACAGTTGCAAAACACCTCTGAGGAAGTTTGGCTTTTTTTTCATCTCTAATTTAGACATAATTTCAGCTAGTCATGACATCAGTGTTAGGACTTAGACTTTGCCACAAAGGAACACACTGCTAATTTCAAGCTTTCTTGGCTAATTCTGTCCAGACCCAGAGGTAATACAGCCTGTTTCTGTCCTGTGATTGGCAGCACACTGAATGTTTATGAATATCCAGATAATGATCCTCATTTCTGCAAACCTTCCTGCTAGTGACCTCTTTGACAAGGAGAATAACATAGAGCACAAAGGGGCAGTGAGTGCCCTGTTAAAAAGTTCAACCAAATACTCTCCAGAATTGATTTATCTGCAGCAATCTTATTATTTTGCACTCTGCCATTTCTCACTATTTCTATTCTTCTCCCTCCGAGTGTTCTATTTCCTTTTCTTTTTCCTCTTCTTCAGTTTCTCAGACGATGCCTTCAGCAGCTGCTGTGCCCCCTGTCCCACCCCACAGGATGGAAGCATTTTGATACCACCTCGGTCATACTTGATTGTGGAACCCAGCAGAGCCCCACAGACACTTGGAAGAGGATTATGGATCCTTTCCCACAAATCTAGAGATGGTCGTCACCTGCCTTGGCTTGTGACTACCTCTTCTCTGGTAATCCCTGAGAGCAGTTTATTGACAATGCAAACATTCAACTCCATTGAATTTCTGTAGGAGCAAGAAGATAAGCCCTTGCTTGGCCAGGAGGGCAGCAATCTGGTGAAAAGCATCAGCAGCCATCCTCTGCAGCACCTCCAGCTAGCCTTGCTCTCCTCAAACTTTCGGAAAAGAGCCTGGCAGTTGTCTCCAGCCCCTGCAAAGCGTGTGGGGGAAGTGGGGGGGCCAGGGCCTGTGCCAGGGTGAGGGGTGCAGGGTGCAGCAGCAGGGGAGGCAGGCAGAGGGGATCTGACCGCAGCCCAAGCTGTGACAGGAGAAATTGAAATGTAAATTCTGCACCCTGGCAGTAAATTTCACAGCAGCCTAATTTTCGTAGGAATGGCGCCTTGGGCAGAGCCTGTGTGGGCCAGAAAGGAACAGGCTTTAAATTTTCTAGAACCCCCTAATCCTCTTTATCAGTCACTTCTCCCTAAACTGCTGCTGTTCCCTGAGAGATTTAAAGCCACAGTGGCTTCTTCAAGGCCTCTTTCTGATTATTATGTTTATTCTCATCCAGTCAAGACAGAGAAACATTAGCATGTGATTTACACTGCGAGACCAATCACAGATACCAGCACTCAATATTGGAAATTCAAGCAGTAGCTACTTGCAACAAACTGCTCAGGATCAATTTGTAGATAAAAAGGAGGGTTCTGCCTCTTTAGAAGGTGGTAGAGATCCATTGTGGAGGTCTGTCAGTCTTACCAGCATATGCAATGGCACTCACAAAGTATTCATACATATGCCTGTGCTAGGTTTAATTCCTTTCTTTTGTTTAAGGGTTTTTTTTTCCCCTTGCAACCATCTGCTTTTCCTCTCATGTTTCAAGTCTTTATATCTATCTGTCAAGCAGGCAGTGGATTCAGGACAGGTTTTCATGCCAAGGCATTCCTTTACCTAATGAAAACAAGTGAATAAAACATAAGAGAAGTAGCTTTAAATTAAAAATAGAGAGAAAAAACCCTGAAGAAAACCAATATCTGAAGGAAAACAATTTTTCCCAGGAAAATGCCTATTGAGTAGATGATTTTCTATTTATTTCTTGTAATTTAAGTAGGCATCTATAATTATACCCTATTTAAATGAGGATAAGGACCATGTCTGGGAGAAGAGAAATATGTACATATGTGAAGAGTCAAGACAATGCAGATAAACTTCTGATGGCATGACATATTCATGCAGAGTAGTCACTTTTCAAAACTAAAATTTCCTCCCAAAGGCCTCCAGTTTGTATTATTAATGACATTTTTCTTAGCCTGCATTACCATTTCCATTGGAGGGGAAAAAAGACAAAAACTTTTCTCAAATTTGAAAGGCAAAAGTGGTCTTTGAGCCACAGACATCAAATGCTTTTGCACAAGCCTTTGAATGGATTTCATCCACATGGTTTTGTAAGTGAACTGAGTGAGCATCCACTCCTGGCCTGAGACCCTGTGCTGAGGGACTCAGAGATTAGGTACAGCCAAATGGCAAATCTGGAGGGGAAAAAAAAGCATGGAAAAAGCACTTTCCAATGGTACAGTGCAACAGCAGCCCCACACAACAGGGCCCCTTCCAGCCTCCAGAGCAGCAGTCCCATTTCCCAGTAGCTTTGGTGAAGTGAGTACTTTTGCACCCTGATTTAAGCCATGGGTAACACTGACGGCTCAGAGCTAATTTAAGTCTATACCAAAGCGTTGCGAGAAGCTGGGCCATTAGAGTAGTTTCAGTCTGTTCCTTCAGGTTTCTGCTGGTTGCATGGAGCCTTGGATGCCGTATCCTAAATGTCTGCCACCAGCTAGCTGTCCCTCTTCTCTGTTTAACGTGAATATCCTGTAATTGGAGTGTCAAGCTTCTTGCTGCCACCACTGAGGAGGAGGATATGGAGGAGGAACCAGAAGAAATCCGTCTTTGCCGTAATGAATGCATGCAGTTCAGACGAGATTGGGCTGTTCAGATGTTTTATTCCTCCTTTTCATCTCCTTTGTGGAGGCTCAAGCAGTACCAGAACACAGAGAACTCCTTTTAGGGCTTCAAACCCATCAAAGATCTGCCAGGTCCACTGTGCAGGAGACAGGCAGGGAAGCTTTTTTTGACACATCTTTCTAATCTCTGTGCTGCTGGTGCTTTTTGCATATCTTGTTGGCTGTTGGTGTGGGGGCACATGGCAGAGGCTCCCCGCTGGAAGTAGGGGCTGGGGAGCCAGCCCAGGCTGCTCTGCTGCTTTGGTGAGGCAAGCACCTGCCTTGGAAGGGGTGACAAATAGCTGGTTTTACTGCAGCCTCTGGTGCCTGATTGTACAAGGTGGCACAAACATAGATGCAGTGCCCACGCTGAGGCACAGCAAGCACAAGCAGGTGTTTGCTGTGATGCTGTTAACTCATTTACACAGCTGTTTTTAGGGGCCTGGGCAGTAGCTCTCGCTGGCTGGACTCCATATGGCCTCTAGCATTTTCTGGCTGTTTCACAGATGTAGAGAAGATCTATGGCACCCAAAGGCCCTGGGCTTTTTTACCCTCAAGCTGCTGCTTGAGCAACAGTTAGGGTCCTTAAAGGAGCAACAGGGGGTCCATAGTGCAGAAGAAGCCCTTGTTGCAGCTATCTGTGGTAGCTGTCTGGAGGGGTGTGCAAGGTCTGTCAGCTCGGGCTGCTGAAGGAACGCATCCATCCCACTGCTGCTACCCTGAGATTGCTTTGGTGAGCCACTGATCTGACACTGCCCTGGCCTGTCCTGGTGTCATTGTGTGTGCCCACCTGCTCTGTTTGTTTTGTTTGTTTGCTGTCCAGATGGATGGAAATCAAAGCTTTTGTTGTCGCCTTACTCCATTCACCTCAATCTGAAAAGGTACCTGTGCCTACAGCAGTCTGTGCTTTGCAAGCCACCCTCACCATGATGGATACCATCTACTCACTGAAGAGCAACAGGAGATTTTAGTATTGTCTTGTTGTCTTACTTAAAGATCTGAAAATGAATAAATCACGGATGTGTCCCGCTGCTAAAGCTATCAATCAGATGTGTAAAGATTGGGCACTTGCAGAGATGTGGAGACATTTGTATCTGTTTTCTAGGATCACACCTCCTTTTTCTTAAATGCAAAATTTACAATTTTTTTCTGGTAGTATCTAGTACTGCTGAAGTCAAAATTAATAGTTGGAATGACCATCCAGTTTTGTTGACCATTTCCCTGCTGTTGTTCTGATCAGGCCTTTAAAAATTAGTGAATATCCTCTCACCACTGATTATATGGAATTTCCTACAGCTACTTAAACAAATCAGACTTTTACAAATAAAAAGCAAACTCAAGAACAGACCATAGTTACCTTGGGGAGATATTCCAGACCTAGATGAAAAAATACAGGAGTCATTTGTAGTCAGAAATGTGAGTTAAGATTAGAACATTTGATTTTTTTTTTAATACATAACTAAATAAGCTTTCCTGCAGGCTTGAACAAATCATCACTAAATCCACATTTCAATAGAGAACAGGAAAACTGGACTGGATAACTCTTATGCAGGCTGGGATATTTTACATCTCCTATTCATCTATTCACTCTTTCATGGTGTTGCCCAGAAATCTTAGAATTCATGCATTGGGTTCCAGAAATAGCTTAGGAAAGAGTACTAGACAAAAAAAATTTAAAAAAAAGTACTTCCCTGGAAAGTAAGATTTTAAAAATACATTCCATAAAAATTATTCTCTGTAGAGGCTACAGAACATATTAAGTTAGTGGTGTCTAGGTCAAAAATAAACAATTGAAAGAGTGCTTTAATCTTCTACTTGGAGCAGGACTAGCTGTCTTTTTGCATTTAGTCAGTATGCATAAATTACTTTGTGTATTGCTTAATTGCTGAAGGTTTGTACATAATCATTTTGCAGTTTGAAATTCTGTCCTGTGGTAAGAAATTCCTTAAGTAAAGATATGAGTGAAGATGTCTTTCTGATTTCTGCAGGATTCTGGACTAAGATAGGTATCACTGGCATTCCTGTCCACAGCAAGGCTCAGAAAATAGCCATCAATAGCCTTGGCCTTGTACAGCTGACCCTGTTTGAACTGTGATTACTTCTCCAGAATTCACCCCGATTGTATTGGCAACCAGCATGAAGTATGAGCCCAGTCTGTCCTGAAGACTAATAACTTAGCCATGAAGATTGGCTTCACGTGCCATGTTAATTGAGTCTTTCTTGAAGTTAAGAACGAGCAGTAATTTCCACAGGGAGCTAGAAAATTAATACAGCCCTGAAATGCACACCAAATTGCTTTTGCACTTAGTTGCCTCCCTACATGCTAGATACAAGATGGTATCAGTACCAAAATTTTTGTTTTGACTTGACTTCTTCATCTGTGGGGAATAATGATGCTACATAGGTGATGAAAGGCACCTTAGTCCTTTCATGAAATTACAATGGACCGGAAAGCACTGTGGTGCCCAACCTTTGCTTCAAGCCATGCTGTGTCTCCACACATCCTGCCTCATGAGCATCCAAACTCTGCCCTTGCCACCAGAGGAGTGCACTGATTGAATCTCAGTGACAGTGGGCAGGGTTTGTACCAACAGCCTTCTCAAGAGATGGTAAAAACCACAGTAACTAAGTCAGGGAATCTGCATGATAATATCGAGAGTTTATTTCTGTGTTTATTAGCAGTGTTCTATTTACTGATGTCCAGCTATTGTTTAGTCCTCCCTCTCCAGCTCTGTCTCTTTTTGCTCCCTTCTCACCCCTCTGCATTTGGTTGTTCAGACTCCTACAGATGACCACAGAGGAGATGGGGAGTGCTTGCAGGATCTGCTGGGTGAATGGTACACCCCAAGCAAACACGCTGTTTATTCAGAAATATTTCAGGCTGTTTTCAGGAGCCAAGAGAAAACTGATTTCTGATTGTGCTTACCTCTTAAAGGGGAGCGCGCAAATCTCTGGGTAACTTTCCATTTCAATGGCTACTGAAAGAAATCTGTTTTGGGAATTGCCTTTCCTTACTTGTGTAAAAATCCTTTTGTGCCATTAAGATGCTTTGCAAAGAGAAATAAGATCTAGGGGCTTGTTGAGGCACAGTTTTCACTACCCAGTAGTTAGTCTCATTAAAATGGACCTTGTCTCCTCATTGCTCCTGCACATACTGTCAGTTTATCACAGATCATCTGACATCTCCAAAATGGAAAGCATGACGTAAAGCTGGAAAAAGAGCTTGAGACTGAAAAAAGTCAAAATGAAAATTGGAAAGACTTTGGAGTAATGGGGAGCAGGAAAAGATGGCTGTATCCAAACCTGTCAAGTCTTCAGGGTACCTATATACCAGCCAGAGGGAGCAACAAGTGTTCACTCTCTGCCTTGACAGCTCTGCAAGGAGCAGTGCACAGTCCTGGAGCCATGCATACCGAAATAACCTCCTTAGGAAAACCCTACCAAAAAAACCCTTACAGGAATACCTAATTGTCTTCCCCCCACCTCAGCTCAAAGAGCATGGACACAGCTATGAGAGGCTGCAGCTGGCAGAGACTGCCTGCCCACCATCCTGCCCAGACCCTTTGCCCACAGAGGGCAGGCCAGCTCAGATCTTTCAGGCAGTTCTCAAGGGTAGCAGTCCTGAGTGTTGGTTTATCCTTGAGTTTGAGGCTGGGAGCTGGGAAACAGCAGAACTGCCTGGATGAAAGAAGACAAAATAGCCCCCCAAGACCTTCTCTGGGTCAATGAGGAGTGCAAATCCTGTGCTTTGCCTGACAAAAGGCAACAACCAGAAAACTACCAGGAGACAGAGGGGACACTGAGAAAGCCCTGGATGCAGAGTGCTGTGGCTGCGGGAGACACGGGGATGGGGTCAGGACGAAGTACCTTGCCTTCCAGGGAAATGTCTCACACTGGCTGGGAGATGCAGCTGCTAGCAAAGAGTGGTTGCTGACTTTCCTTCCAAAGCTGGATTGCCTCAACTGGGCTCAAGTGGGCTCAGCAAAGGGAGACGTTGGTGGATTGGCAAGGATGGCCACATGCTGCAGGGAGCTCCTGGCTTCCAAGGTGGCCTTGCTCGGGTGGACACTCCCTCCCTTCCCCAGAATGGAAATGCCTCCAGAGGGAGCTTGCTGTGGGAGATGTAATTTCTCCTGTTGGTTTCCACGTGACAGCAGTAAATTCTTTTAATGCTCCTTAAGCTGAATTTTCCACGGTCAGTTTTCCTAGGAGACTATTTTTGCATGCATTTCCTCGTTGCCTGGACAAGACCAAGACAGATTGGAAGCCAGACCGCTGCAATAACTCAGCTCCACATAACAAGCGTGGTTCAGTAGGGGTGGGGAAAACAAACAGTCTGGGGATTGACAGGAAGAGAGATTTAAACGGTGAAGTAGAGCATCATACTGTGTCTGAAGCTTCAGTGGGTTTTCAACATAGCAGGAGGAGAGGCTGTAGCACAAAGCAGTCCCTTTCTGTAGGTGTGTGTGTATGTGTATATGAACATATGTTGAATATTGAGCTTACCCTCCCTTATTCAGTGTGTAAAATGTACAGGTGTATAACTGGAGCCCAAGACTTTACCTCTGACAGGTCCTCTGCTCCCCCAGATACCTTTGTCCCAAGCAGTCCCACTGGAAAAACAAACAAAACAGCAAACCAACCCCAAGCCAGCATCAGCAGTACAGAGACAGCAAGGCTTTCTTACAAACTGCCATTCAAGGGCCCTGTAATTGAATGCATGGGGCTGCTCTGTGTGCGTCCCTGGGGAATTTGCCTTTCCCTCTCCCTCCGGCAGTAGCCTTTGACACTGGGAAAGCAGTTTTCCGGCAGAAGCAGCCTGGCCCTGCCCGCGCTGACCTGCTGTCACCGGCACCGTGCACTGCCTTCCCCGACAAAGCACTGCAGAGGGAGCTAAGGAGGATCTTAAAGAGAGAAAAGGAGCCACGGCTGGAGGATGAACACTCAGCTTACAAAATCCAGAGGCAATCCCACGGCGGGAGGTGTTGACTTTGCTGTTTCCTGCATTTGCAGGTGACATCACTTAATGTGTTAAAATGGCTAATGTGTCCCTAAAGTAAAATGGGATTGAAATGAAGGGTTCTGGATGTGGGAGGCAAGCCCCTTAAATTCCCTGCTGTAAATGCTGGGTTTGTGAATGAGCCACTGCCACCAGGTACTTTGGAGGAAAAACCTAGCTAATAATTGGAGAAAATGGCATGGCAGAAAACTCTCCAAGCTCTTGGCCTGGAGGCTCTGTGTCCATTAGAGGAAATCAGAAAGTCAAAACAGACACTGTGTAATTTCTCTGTACTTGCTTTAACCATATCCCCAGCACTAGCAGTGTGGTTCACTGTAGTATAATAAAGCCCTTTATTCCACACCATCACAGCTAAGTATCCTCATCGGATGGAGCATCACAGTGGCTAGAATTCACTTTTCCATTAAGGAGATCGTGCATCTTGCTAAGACATTAGTCTATAGCTCAGCAATGTTTTGACTTTTTTAAGAGGGCAGAGCTTGGTGATAAACATTCACCCTTACAGCCCCAGAGGAACTTTTAATTTAGTAAAAAACAAAAAACCTTTTCATTTCTACGATTTGGCAACTGCCTTCATAAAATATTTTGTCTAAATTACAATTTTAATCCAGTTGTTTCAGTGCACAAAAATTGTTCCTTTCTAAGCACCAGAACTGGTTTCCTTGTGAAGCTTTATTTCATTAACTCTTTGGGAGCCCTAAAATCAACAAAGCTTTCGAGGTATGGGTCTTTGCTTTTTTTGACCTGGAGCGTTGCCTGAAGGTTGGATAAATTAAAATCTGAACTGGACTCTTCTGGGAGGTGCAGGGGGATAGGAGAAGCAACAATGGATACAAGTTGGTATGCAGGAGATTTGAATTAGATATTTGAATTTTTTTCCCACAGGAAGGGAAGTCAAAACACTGGATCAAGAGCCCACAGAACCTGTGGTGTGCATCTTCAGCAGTATTAGAACCCCATATGGACAAGGCTCGGCACAACCTCATTTAATTGGTGCTGCTTTGTGCAGGGGTTGCCCTACATGAACCCTGAGTCCCTCTCAGCCTGAATTATTCTGTGATTTTGTCATCAACACAGAGAACAAGAGAAAGGGGACACCATCATAGGCAGTTTTACAAGCTCTTTGTATTCACTTTACTCCGGAGCCAGAAAAGACCAAGCTGGATCCCCAAACTTCCTATGCCAATAGCCTCTACCAAAGAACACGTGGATGCCTGGGAGCTGCACCAGCTGCTCAGGGGGTAGCTGGGTAAGAACATTCTTTCTCCATGTTTGGGAGCCTGGGAGGGCTGAGGGTTTTTAAGCATGTTTTGTACCTGTGGGCATTGCCACGTGCCCTTTGGATCATCATATGTGATGTCTTTCTGGATTGATGCTGAGAGCTCTCTGGCTGCAAAGTCCTGAGGTTGGTGTCACAGAGCCGAACTGTTCTCTCAGGTCTGCTCCAACCACTCTGAGACCCAGGCTATATGCTGGGTGGGTATAGCCAAGACCACAATTAAAAATAAGTATTTCTGTGGTTCATTTAACTGGTAGAAATTTCTGCTTGCCTTTTAATCCATGAAGTCATTTTAACTCCTTGCTGGCATATGTCCATATTGGGGATTTATATAGTTATGTATCTGTAAAAGCAGTAAAACAACATACAGATCAGTGTTAATGCTATAATAGAATCCCAGTGATGAGCAAGAACTTCTCTGAGGCCACCTTAAACCCTGCTGAAACTTAAATGCCAGGTTGTTATTGTGGCTTGTTTACTCTCACTTCTAGCTGCATTTTACTGTTTGGTTTTCTAAATCTCAGCAGGGAAAGGACAGCTTAGCTCCCCTGAAGACTGTGCTGCTCTGAAATGATGACTGTTGCTGTGGGGGAAGGGGTTGCACTCTCTGTGACATGATTTGTAGGACCCTCTATAAATCATTTACCAGCATGCCTTCACTGTAAGCTTACAATTTCTGGAGCTTTAAGAAACGTAAGGAATAACAATGCGCAAAGGAAGAGAAACCAAACCGAACCGAACAAACAGATGAAGAGATGGACATCTCTAAGCCCCTTGCCTGGAAAACCAAAAGCCTGTATTTAAGTCACAGGGACAAGCACTGAAAGCATTTTAATGTGTGTTGTACAAATCATGGCTTCATGTCTTTAGAGTAGGCAGGGAAGGGGCTTGGCCAGCCCTGTGCGAGCGGAGCAGCTCTGACCCTCGTGTCTCCCCCTTCAAGTCCTTAATAAATCATCCTGCCATGCTCATAATGTGGAGTTGTGCAGCAAAGCAAAGGCCTGAGCATGCAAACCCAATTGGAAAATCAAGGGATTCTAAAAGGGGAGGGCAATACCTTCCATTTCTTTCACAGGGCAACACCCACATGTAGTTGCAGGTAACACCAGAGCCACTGCTGAGGTGATAACGTGGAGGTATTACATTTTTCTTACTGCTGAAGGAGATGTCTGGTATAATTCTTGTGCCAAATGGAAATGCTGATACAGATTTTAAGTGATAATGAATGTCAGTCAGCATTATTATAAATAGAAATCCTGTCTCAAAAAATATTCATCTTTTTCATGATGAATTTGGTGATGTAGCAATCTTCCTTTCCTTGTCAGGTGCTTCACTTAATACTGTACAGCAAGGTGGTTAAAAAATAAGCACTTCACGAAATCAGTAAAAAGTTGCATTAAATGGATGAAGAAGTGAGGTGTTTTTGAGTGGGATTCAGAGATGTTTCCACTTCAGGTCAGAAGTGACCACGACATTGAAAACATTTTCTACCCAAGATGCATCTAAATGACATGACAGGTAGCAACAGGTCTGTCTCGAGGATGGGGCAAACAGCACCAAATACGCTGATGAAGCCAAGGAGTTAATTTTTGCTCATTTTATTGTCTGAAAGAGACAGGCCCTGGGGATTCACTCTATGATCTTCCATGGACCAAAGTCCCTTCCCAGGGCAGATCTGCTGTGAAGCTGGAACAGGAGGCACTAGTTCAGCATCCTGTATTTGGTGATATCTAAAAGTAGTGTGTCAGAGAAACTGTAAACCATGTAGAAGATGGTGCAATGTTTGGTAAGGTAGGCTCACTCAAACAAATGGTATCTAAATACAGGCTTGTGTAAAGGGTAGGGATGCAGAGTGGAAGCCTTTCCTGGAAATGGGCAAGCAGGGCAATCCCACAACAATAGCAAAGACTTTAAGGTCATAATGGAGAAGCAGCTGAACACAGGTTGTGAGGGCAAAGCTGCACTAAAAAGAGGTAAATTAATTGTTATATAAAAAGAAAGGAATGTGAGCAGATTCAGGCATGGATTCTTAGGTTGTATATAGTCAAGATGAGGCCAGTTCCTGAGCAGTTCCTGCTCAGCTCCAGAGTTTATCTTTTCTAATAAAGGTAGCTAAATTCATGACTGCACAGAAAAAAAAACAAAATGCCACAGCAAGTGCCACAAAAATGGTTTAAGAGCTGAAGAAAGTGCTTTGAAGTGAGAAACAGAGCAAAGTGTGTTTAGCTTATCAAAAAAAAGGAGTGAAAGGTGACTTGATTACAGTGTGCTATTACCTTCATGAAATGGGGAAACTATGAAGGGATTTAGCATGGGAGGTAACTGGAATCTCGAGACAGACAAATTGACATGGTAAGTGTCGCCCTGGTTTTACAGGGCCCCATAAGTTGTAACACTGTAGCTGTAGTTTCCCATGCTTGTTCTGTAAACATGGTCCTTGTTTTCCTTAACCAACCAGGATTGTTTTGCACTTGTGGAATTGTTTTTCATTCCTTTCCCTGGGGTGGAGAAAGATGATTGACCATGTCTTTGTCCTGTAAACCTTTAGGGGTGTTGACCCCTTTCACCAATCTTTGACTGTCCTTAGAACCCTATAAAAATAGGTAAATAAAGAAGGGCAGGGCTTTTGGTCGGTCCTGCCTGGTGAAACCACTGCTGCTCTGAGACCTGCGTGTTTCTTCTGTTGCTAACTAACCAACAGGTAAGAATATATTTTTAAGAAGAAGGGTCTAAAGCTCTGATCAATGTATCAACAGAAGTATTGAATCCTCCACCTCTTAGTGTCTTCTCATCAGGACATACAACTGCACTTCAAGCAGAAGTCATGTTTTTGTCAAACATACCATTGCTATCTCTCTCATTTTTATGAAAGTCATCCTTTAGTATTTCTGATGGCTGAGACCTTTTGTGACAATAAATAGAAGGGAACAACAGAAGGACCCAGAAATTATTCCCCAGAATATTTTTAAGTATTCAGTAATTACAGAAGTATTAAATAATTGAAGAAAGTAGTATGCACAAAACCTCTAAGCTGAATTCTTTGAAAGAAATTCCTGGCTCACAAGCTTCTTTCTTTCTGCTCCTTGCAGAACCATTGGCAGGAACACAACAGCATTTAGCAGGTTTTTCCCAGCGCTGCAGCTCTTGATGGCAAAGACTGAGGGTTGGGAAATGTCCTAGGAAGGCTGTCTGGAGCCAGCGGGCATTGGGCAGGGACAGCAGACTTGCAAGCCAAGAGCAGCCTCCCTACCAGCATGTGTGATAGCTACTCTAATCCCCACCCTTTCACACCTAGCCCAGGTCCGACTCAAGGAAGCATTTCCTTCTGCATTTATGCCAGCATTAATGCTACAGATTTTGGTTTCCCTTGTCCAAGATATCCAAGATACAGAAACTGATCCTGCCCGTGGGATACAGGATTCTCTTTTCAAGAAATAATATCTAGAGAATGATCAAAGGCATCCATAGTCAATGGATTAAATGGGAGCTGTGGATACTGGCTTATATTAGCTTCCAATTGAGTGTCTGCTGCTGATTTTAAAGTGCCTAAACTAAAGACACTAGAGACTGAAAACATTGCCTAGCTGTGCTTGATCTCCATGTCCCAGTGGAGTAAAGAAAGCAATAAAAACCAATACTGTCAGGAACTGCAGCATGCCCCTAGTGACAATGCACAGGGAGCAAGCAAAGCAGAGTAGGAAGCTGTTGCCCCAACCCACCATAACAATGTTCATGTGCAAGATCATGTTTTGCACCATTTTTAGGGTGACTATGGAATTTATTCCAAAGGTATAGCAAGAGCTACGAAATGGTGAGTGTGAAAAATAGGGGAGAGACAAATTATAATGTAAACTAGGGAACAAATTATAATGTAGCTAGGGAAGAGATCGAGAAAAGTGCTGGAGCAGCAGATTAATGCTCAGGGACACCCTGACGTGAGTTTTGTGATAGAGAAGGAACATTTGGGACTGAGGTATTTGAACTTCCTACTCAGATTCCTGCAGCCAGCCTGAGTTTGCTGATTTGATTAAGGATTGACTGTGCCCATGTGAATTTAAATTGATTTCTCATTGCAGCATGAATCCCTCCCTCCTTCCCTCTCTCCCTGTGAGAGAAGGTGCAGCAGCTGAAGTCACCTTTACAAGTCAGGATGACACGGGAGAAAGAGGTTTACGGGATAACGAGCAAATATTTTTTAATTAGTGGTGAACTGAGTATTTCTCCTGTTTTCTGCTCCAGGTCCTGTCTGGCAGAAGAGAAGGATGGAGGCAGGACTGGGATGGGCTAGGGGAGCACTAGGGTGAATGGGATTCCACCAAGTGGCTTAGCTACTGCTATGAGCCCTGGTCTCTCACAGCTGGATCTCCTTCTTGCTCTGATATGCACAATTTTATTTTTGCCCTCTCCTCTGCAACAAACATTAATTTAAAATTCCCACAGGCACAACTTCGGAAGCCTCCTAGTTTCCAAAGAAGAAGTAAGCCAGATGAACCTTGAATTCACTCTGTAGGTGACAGGGACTCTTTTCTGTTTGGTTTTACCCTACCTTTAACCTCGTTCAAGCCTCCAGTATCACTGATGCATTAATGAAGTCCCTCAAATCTGCAAGTGACATAATTTGCTCGACGATCAGCATTCTCCATCAATAATGAAACTAAAAACATAGCTTAATAGACAACAAGGCTAGAGCAGCTGGCAGTGCTGCACAAATCTGGCACTCTTGCTGCTGAGTTTATTAGACGTTTTACAGTCCTGGGAACTAAAGATAATGGATCCTGTTCCCATATGCTGCATCAACAAGAGCTGGGACTTCGTCGTGCCATTGATCTATGAGGCAGCAGTGAATACAACCCAGACACAAATGCTAAAATGAATCAATCCTAAGCTGTTAAAGAGACACCACAAAGCACTTTCCAGTTTTCAGTTCTTGCTTTCTAATCTCCATTCCATGAAATACGCTCCCAAGAGCTTTTGAATACAACAGTTTGCTGCAGAGTTTGGGATCAGGTTGAGAGGAATTGCCCCTGTGGATCAAAGAACAGAGATGAAATTTAGAGCCCATTACCCTTAGTAGGCACTTGTGAGCTCCACCCATTCCCTGTTAAGCAAAAAGCTTTTGGGGATTGCTTTAATTTTTAAAAAGTGCTGTGTGATTATGTTCATACAGGTTTACTGTAGGGTTCATGAAGCTATTCTCCTCAGATGACTGGAAGACAAACTTTGATTTGTTTCCAAGTACAGAAAACTGTAAGTATCTGCAGCCAAGAGAATTAAGAAAAAAATTGAAACAGACTTTAGTCTGAACCTGACCGATAGTGAGTACTACTCAGGTGCTAACATTGGCTACTTCACAAAATGTGATACCTTCCAATGTTAGCATGTGAAGCTGCCATGGTTGCTGCAGTCTCAAATCCATTTCTGTTCCATTTCTACATCAATGTACTCTATTTTAGCCATTTAACACACCTAATACTCAATATCTACAAATTGTTTTAAAGCACGCATGCAAGGAAAAAAAAACAACTCTAAAATAGCAGCCTCTAGACTGACTGAAATATAAAACAGAGACAAGAGAAAAATACTATGATATAAAATCAGTTTTTAAAGCAAGGAGAAACTGTCTGGCTATGTACACAAAAATGAAAGTTTCACCAAGACGTTATTGCATAAAATAGTTTGGAGAGTTCCTACTCAAACACAGGATTATGAAAAGGAAAGACAATCAGCTCACTCCTGATTATGGATGCCAAGAGGAGCTGATGACGGCCTCAGGCACTTTCGTGGCTCCATATGCCCAAAATCTCTGCAAAAATCACATCAAGTGGCATTTGGTATTTAACCTTGTTGTGCCCTTTGCGGCAGGAAATAATGCTACTTGGGTACAACAGCTCCACAAAATTGTGAGTGTTTTCCAGTAATTAGTATCAAGTAAATAACTCAAAAAAGCTAGATGGAGAACTAAAAAAGACACTAATATATTCATTAGTATGTTAAATTATTTTCTCCTATATGTATCTGAATGGATGGGCAAATAACGAGTCTCTTAGATTTGTGGTGCGTCTCACACTGGGGAGAAGACCTGATTGCTGTGCACATTGCATCATTCTGTTAATTTGGACAATGAAACCCAAAAGCTGTTTAACAACACACCCAAGTTTACAACCTGAGGTAGAAGCAATGTAATTAGTTTGAGACAAGTTAGATTGCTAATGCTAGTATGTGGATTTAAGAGATTGAGTTTCTGAATGGTTCCATGAAATCCAGACTTGGCTTGCAGGAGCAAAACAAAAAAGCTGGGTTCAGGGAAGAACTCAGGCTTTGCATGATTCATGCAAATCACGTGGCAGACATTCTATAGGTGCTGGTCAAGACAAAATGCATTTCAATTTTCAATACTAAAGAAAGCTTATTAGTAAAGCTTCCTATTATGATGTTCCTTCATAGGTGTGGTAGTTGTTTCAACTTTTGACTCAACAGAATACAATAAAAATTAATTTAGGTGCTAGGGGAATAATGCAAATATTGGGTTTGGTAAAATTCTGTTGCCCTCGAAATAATCTGAAAACTCAAGTATAGATGATGATTTAATGAAAGTGTGAAAGAGAAGTTAGCAGAATTCAAATTGAAGTCTCCACCAGCAGCCAGGCTGTGATTGACACATGCAATACCTTATGTGAACAGCTCAAAGGGTTCCTGTCCAAGTTAAAAACAGCCCCAAATAATTTTATTTGTTACTACAAATAAGCCATGTCATGCTTATTTGAAATACATTATTTTTCATAGTTTTCCAAGAAAGCTTCCTTTTTAAACAATAATTTTAAATATAGTGATTATCTGAACACCTGAAGCCCAAAACACTGCTTCCATCACATGACTGTGCCTCTCACCCCAGCATGCAGATATATGTCAGTCATAAACATGCACCCCAACTACAGGCTAGTCATTCCATGCCAGGAAAACCTCATGTGCTGAAGAGAGAGGTGAGCATCACACCACACCACACAGCACAGTGTCCAGAATGAAGGGCATCACATGAGCAGAGTTTTATCCCTAAATTCTGCTACTCACATGTTGCCATTGGCCAGCTGAGCTGATGATTCCAACCTCATTACTGCCACAAGCTGGGGTTGGAGGGATTTAGGTTTGCATGTGGATGATACCCATGGCAGAGGGTTGCAACATGCTGTGTCATGAATTGGCTGCAGCCTGAAAAGGGAGAAGTGGAGAAAAATCATGAAATGCTGTGAACTACAGCAACATTCATGTTCAAACATTGCTAAAATAAAAAAGCTTAATGAAGCTCAGACAAGAGATCTAGTTTGGATCCTGAAAAAAAGCCCCAAACATTTTTCCAAGATTTGAGAGATTTGCATGGAATTGTTTTCCTGTTCGGCTTTCGCTTGCACCTGTCCTCACCCCACAAGGTGGACCATCCATCCATTCAGTTGTGTCCTGTTGTACAGCCCTCCTGTTCTTGTCCTGGTTCAGTCCTTCAGTCTTTTCTCATTAAGTGAATGATTTAATCTTAAGATTAGCTTCACTTATTAGATTAGATCACTCATTAGCTCAGTGACTCCTATCCAGCAAAACAAGTTCCCAGTCCTTCCCTGCTGGTACCTGCTGCCCCAAAGGCAAAGCAATAAAGCACAGCCTTGCTGGCTTGGTGTCCCCCTTTACCTGGGCAGGTTTAGCCTCTGTTCTCTGCTCAGCAGGTTTTCCTGGCTGCTGAAACCTCTTACCAGCCCTGCTGCCTGGTGGGAACATGCTGAACATCTGCCCTTCCACCTGCTCCTGCCAGAGAAGTGTGCTGCACCCTGGGAGCCCTGAGATGTCATTCAGCCCCTTGCCCATGTACAGAGACCTCCTAACCACAACACAGCCCCAGAGGACAAAGTGAATCAGGACACTGTTAAGAGGGCACAGAGGGAAGATCTGGTGGATCCTGGGCTGTGGGGGTGCAGAATCTGGCCATGGAGGCACTGGAGCTACTAAGACCTCAACAGCACCTCAACAGCACAGGTCAATCTGCACCAGTCCTCTCACAATCCCCATGCTAAACTGTCCAAGCCGTGAATGAAACCCCCCAAATAATTAAATATCATCTGCTTTAGCAGCCACTAGCTGGAAAATAAATAAGACATCCCAACAGAGGAAGATAATTTCACGTTTATGCTTGCAAGGGAAAAGGGAATTTGAAACAAACAAAACATCTTTTTTTCCCTGCAGAAAGAGAAACTGCCTGTCAAAGCAGGACCGTAGTGACACTGAGGACTCTGTGCAAAATTCTTCTGTTTGCTTCTGCATTTGATTAGCTGCCTGCATTATGTGTTTTAATTTCCTGCTATTGAAGCACATTGCTGTCATGGTGATAGATGCTATAGAAATGAGTAAAATAAATACATAAAAGTTCAGAACACTTGACCAAGTCTGCACTAATTAGTGCATAAGACAAACAGACAAATGTTTTCTGGGATTTGTGTCAACCGTATCCAGATTCCTCCCCTGCTTCTCAGATATCAGCAAAACCCTTTCTAGAAATGGAAATAAAGAAAGGCAGCAGATGGTGCTGGGAATACTCGGAATAAGATGTCTCCTTTCAGACCCAGATACTAGTAGCAAACCATGGAGTTAACAAGCATCGTGGAATAGTGGATATTTAATGTATGGTAGTAGAAGAGCGAGGCAGGCAATATTGCAAAATGACTGGTAAAGGCTAACCAGAAACCATTCAGAACTTTTGTGGGTGGGATGCTACCTGTGATGGCAAAATCTGCTCTAGCAGGAATAGATGGAAGTGGGAGGGAAGGAGAAGGAGGCTATCGCTCGGCAGAAACGTGGGAAAATGGAGATAAATCTTGTTAACATAGTTTATAACACCAAAATGATGGTGTGGTATGTTGCACAGCTGGCAACAGAAGAAACATGCATGTTTTAGAGCAGTAGTTGAATCTCCAGGCAGGACCAACCAAAAGAGGCCTGCCCTTCTTTATTCTCTTATTTATATATATTTCTAAAGACAATCAGGGATTGGGGAGAGGGGTAAACACCTCTGTAAGTTTACAGGATAGATACATGGTCAATCATCTTTCTCTGCCCAAGGGGAAAGGAATGAAAAACAATTTACAAGTGCAAAACAATCCCAGCCGGTTAGGAAAAACAAGGACCATGTTTACAGAAAATGCGTGGGGAACTTGTACTACAAAGTTACAACCATGGAACCCTGCAAAAGCAGGGTGACAGTGGTACTGTTCATCTCTAATGGACTTTATAAAGGAAACCAAATAATAATTATAATGAGCACAGAGTTCAACCAAGGCATCCTAGGAGTTTTACCGGCATAAAACTGTCTGTACTTTCAAATTGAGGAAAGGATTTCTCTGATTGACAGCAGGAAAGAAATACATAAAAATAACTCCTTTCCAAAACCAAAGAGGAGTTATTATTTCTTGCAGAGCTTCTACCACAAGCCATCATCATCCCCTCCTGGCTGCCTTTCCTGTAGAGATTCGAAGATACAACACATATCCTCAAGCCATGTAATATCACTGCTATTGTGCTGTCTATGCAATCCTGATCAAATATTTTTTGATCAGAAAATTAATCTTAGTTGGAAATAGGAAACCAAAAGGATATTTACTGGATGCAGTCTATATTAAATTAGCAGATGTTTAGCATTTTTTTCCAGGGTACCATAATTTCTCAGACAAATACAATCTCAATTTGGGCTATAAGTGTAAATTCTAATCTCAGTAATAACATCTCCCATCGTATTGCACTGCCACCTGCGTATACTTTGCAATGCAAATTGCCCGAAACACATTCTTCCTTTCAGCTCATCCGCTAAATGGAGGTGAAATCCCACAGCTTGAATTTTTGGCTTTGCACAATCTAACCTGTAGACTTTGACCTCAAGTCCACTGTAGTAACTGAATCTCTGCTGTTGAAAAAACCTTGCGAGGAA
Organism: Drymodes brunneopygia; assembly: GCA_013400955.1. NCBI lineage: Eukaryota > Metazoa > Chordata > Aves > Passeriformes > Petroicidae > Drymodes > Drymodes brunneopygia. The sequence goes on along the minus strand of VZTZ01040826.1, from coordinate 361,880 downwards.
TGATGTCTTTACAGAGCATGGAAGTTTTATCAGTGCTGCTTTTGTTACAGTCTGGAAGGAATTGCTAACCAGTCAGTATTGGCTGCATTTTTTTTTCAGATGGCTGTAGTCAGTACAAGGAGGTGTGCAGGGCCAACAGAGGAGCACGTACACTGCTGACATAGCTCTGCAGTAAGGGCTGCAGGTAAAGAAGCACAGAGTAAAGTCTTGGGATTCGAGAGGCCCTGTAATGCCCAGTCATTCAAGGATGGACCAACCATCTGCTTTGGGGACCTGTTGGTCAGCACTGGTATCATGATCCCAGATCTCACATGTTCTGCTAAATTCATCTCTCCTCGACAGAATGCTCTGGTCTCAGGCAAATCAGAAAAATTACCCTCCAAAACTTATCCAGGTGTCACCAGATGACTTGACAAAAGCAGTCACCAGTTATGCAAGGACCAGCATCTTCCACAGCCTTCTCCAGCTGATGGCTTATGCCACTTTGGCTGCAGGAGGAGTGAAGCTTCAGCCACAGAAATCCCATCTGCTTTATCCAGAAACCTGCAGTGCCTAGACCTGGCCATCACCAGCTGCTGGTCACTGCCATCAGCAGCCACAGCCCATGCTTTGACCAGGGGGAGTTCCAAATTTTTTGCATCATCTCATTGCATTTTGGACACGTCTCCTCCTTGCCACAGGTAGTGCAGTGGCCCAGGAGAGCAGAGGCAGCTATCAGGGTGTCAAGGAATGACTGAGGAAAGCAAAAAGCGACAGCTGGAGCCTATGGAAAGCTGTAGGGAACAGGGGGAAGGTGTAGGGCAAGGCTGGCACAGCCTTCAGCCACTTTGTACAGAGACAGCCCCATCTGCAGCAAGCTCAGACTGAAAGACAGCCATGCTCCAAAGCACCTAGAGAACAAATTGGGCAGCTGTGGGGAAAAATGCATTCCACAGAAGATGCATCACTATGAAAATAGCCCAACCTGCTGACTGGACAGCCTGCATGGATCTCACTAACACAGCAGGCTGAGCAATAAAGGTGTCAATTTACCAGAGCACAGCACGTGCAGGCAGAGACGGATAGGGAAGGTGTACATGAGTGGGAGAAGTTGAGTCCATCACTGCCTCCGATGCAAAGTTCGGGAGGGAGAAGTTGAATGCACTCCAGGAAGTTACTGAATATGCAATTTGGATTGCTTATCCACATGCCTTTTCTAGCAGACTGAAATGTTTGCGGTGAGGGGCAGGGGGTTCCTGCTGCTGGCTAATGGAGACCCAGCAGTGTCGTGGTCGTGGCAAAGGAGCACCTTGCTTGAGGCGAGTTCCAGTGTGAGGTCCATGTCAGCCCTCTTGGCTGAGAGCAGAGGGCATGTGGCCAGGTGAGAAGCAGACTGTTGGGCAGGAGGAAGCGTCTCCGTACCCAGATGTTTGCTCCCAGCATTGTTCAGAGCAAGTTCTGAGCTTCACCAAATTCTGCCTCAGGGCAAAGCACCAGCCTAATGCTGGGCTGAGCCCCATGTTTGTGTCCCTGGCTGGGAGCCCTGTGGGGTGGCAAGTGTCTTCATGACATTGGGACACCCTTGCTTGTGTCAGCTAACTGCACTTGCAGGCTCCAAGGAGACTTTACAACTAGATGGTAACACTGCTTTTGTTGCGATGCAGAGGGATAGGGCTGCACATTGCTATCCTGCAAGCATCACGCCGCAAACCCAACTTCTGCATGTCCTCATATGCATTTCCTTCCAGTTTTAGGTACTGATGCAGATGTTTTTGGGGAGTTTTCTTCAAGGCCACATTTATCATCTGTCCTGTAAATGATTGCAGTTGCACCAGCTCCTGTCCTTGACTGTGCTTCTTTGTCAAGTATGGCAGTGATAGCAATCACTTCAGGTTTTGCAAACCTGCAGATCACTATTGCCAATCTTTGTGTGAACAAGAACTAATTAATCTTCACCACATCTTTGTGAAGAAGGTAAGTATTATCATTTATTATCTTTTCTGTTTTACAAATACAAACAGAGATGGCAAAACAGAAAATGATTTGCTGATGGCCAGGCAAAGATAAACACGTCATGGGCAGTAAATACAGTATTGCTCGGTGAAAGAAGGCAGACTGTGAGAGTCCCAGGTTTTACCTTAATGCAGATAATGAAGAATAGCCATCCTAATAAACAGCAATTCTTTGAAATGGAGGCTTTCTGCCCTGATAATAAGTAAAACAGCAGATAGAATATTTTGCTAATTTTAGTGCAAAAGAAATACAAAGATGAAGACCCCAAATTTTAAAACAGAGCAGCAGTTGCACACGTTTGGTTTTAGTTTTTAAAAAGAGCACATTTCCCATTTAGGCTTCAAAGTGGCTGCTCTGTCAAAAGGCCCACTGACATATTGAACCTCTTGACATTTTGATTTTTAATTTACTCTGAAATATTGCAGAGGGATCAGTTAAGTGCTGAACTTCATTTTTCTTTTAGTCTGCTGCAGTCAAATGGAGTGGAGCTGTATCTTTAAAATCTTGCCCCATTTTGCCTGTAGTAAGGACATGGAAAATTGGCTTTCTGTGTGTGCAAAGGCAAGAAAGGATGTAGAAATCTTGCTGAAAAGAACTGAAAATTGCCTGTTTTACTGTAGCTTTGTCTCAGTAAGATGCTCCTTGTCTGTGGAAATAGTAGTTGTTTCCTACCTTCTTATTCTGTATTTCAGCAATTACACTGGCCATTTTAAGAAACTAGTTATAAATGCGGATTATTTCCTTGTCTGGTCAAATGTTGAATAATGATTTAGTATTCCTGTATCACATCCTTGCAAAGCACTTCAAACTGATTTGAGTACATGAGCCTGATCTTTTCAAAAATCTTAACTGAGAAAGAAGTAGCTGAAATTATCCTGAAAAAAAGCACTCAGGTGGCTCATCATTTCTTAACTATATGAGGTGAGAAGGGGAAAGGCAAGACAGTGGTAAAAAAAAGCAAGGGAAGAATTTCTTGGGAACAAGCTCAAGATGCATCCAAAGGGAAATCCCTTAGGGCCTCCAAGGAGGTAAACAACTATCATTAAATCATCCTGCAGCTCTTTGGCTCCCTTACATAATTTTTTTATTTTCTTTTTTCTTATGGAGAACCCTCACACAGTGCAGTACCCTTAATTTATTCATTTTTTATATGTTTTGATAGATGACTTTTCCATATTTTTTTCTCTGAGTTCTGGGCACCATTGCTGTCATTCTGAAGTTTTCTTCTATTAAACAATGCATTTACAGACTAGTCTTGAGGAAGGTGCCTCCCTTCTTGATGGGCATAGCACCTGGGCAACCAGCACTAAGACAGATTCAGGCAACAGCAAAGCAGGAATAAAAGTGGGGTAAAAGGGAGACCTTCCTCCTCATGTACCTATATTGGTCACATAGAAATGGCCCAGGTCAAGAATAACTCTGGTGCCTAAGCTTAAGAGACATGAGCATCAAAAGGCAGAGAACTGTCTGTGATGGGCAGGTTTCCCCAAGCTGCCATATTTCATTGTAGCCCAATCCAAGAGGGATCGGTGCGGCCTTTGCCATTGCTGCTGCTTGGGCATACAAAGAGCCACTTGTCTTTACTTGTCCAAGAGGGGAGCTTAAGCATTGAGAAAATTGCTGTCTGGTGAGCAAGACACAATGTGTGGTACTTGCAGTCACCTGGTCTTTTATTTTTGAATGTGGGAGAGGAGGGGCACTGTGGGGTTACGTGTTTCTGTGGCACACAAGATGGTGCCATGCTGGGGAATGCTGCTGCCCAAGGGAAGAGGGCCTGTAAAGTGTCTGAGGATGTCAGCTGTTGGGATGAAGATTTGGGAAGATCATAAGATTCAAGGTAAAGATGAAAGAAAGCATAGACCTTCAAATGGCCAGGGCATCTCTTCAGCTGCTTCTACAGAAATTTTTCAGAGACCAGTGGGAGAGATGACTGACTAAATGCCAAGCAATTTAGCATACGAAGGTCAGAAAGGACAACTGTGTACATACCAGGAAGAGGGATGCAGCATGATCCCATGGATAGCAGTCTGGGAGCAGGGAGCCTATGTGTGCCAAGGCACAAGATCAGAAAGAAAACCTGAGGAGCTCAGGGTAGGGTAGTGACACCTCGCCCAACTTGGATAGCAAAGAGGGGAGCTGGGGACTGCTCACCATTTGGTGATGTCTGCCCTGTGGGGAGCACAGTACAGTTTACAGAAACAAAAGAATTGTTGGATAAACTGGAGGTGTTTCATTGCTCCTGAAAGAAGTCCTTAAGTACATTAGCTAAAATGGAGCTCAGCCTATCCAAAGGTAAGAGAAAGTCAGGGATAGGTGGTTTGGAGCCTGACTGCTACTGGGGAGTGCATGAAGAAGGTTTGCACAGGACAAGTCCCTCATTAACCCAGACAAGTCATCAACCCTGGCAATGAAGTTCAGAGAGGCCATCTTGCAGAGAGAAACCCACCAGCTACCAAGGCAAGGGTCTGCCCTGGGGTTCTGCACTGGGAGGTACCTCCTCTGTGTTTAATTACAGGGTGAGAGAATCAAAAAGGCACAGCTGAAGTAGCAAAAGTGCTTTCCTGGTTTTCTTTCCTTTCATTTAGTTATACAGGTGCCCGTTTGCAAGCAGAACATGTTATTGAAGTTTCAGACAGATTTGTATTGATTTGAAGTCAGAACATTGTCCAACTAAGTGACCCTGCAATAAACTAATTTTATGCCAAGTTAAGCCTGTACAAAAACATCTTGCAGTGGTTAAAATAAATTGGCATTTAAACAAAGTAAACATAATTTGATAAAACTTCAGTGAGAAGGTGAGACTACTCATATTGTGGCCCTGCAAGAACATTTGAGAGAGTTACTCATAATTCCTGTTGCACAGAAAAAAAGCCTGGATTTGAATCTATACAGTAACATTAAACAGAAATAATTCTATGAATATATTTTTTAAAACATCCTGATTACAATTTAAAGACTCAGTTCTAATTCTTTGACCAAAATAATTTTCTATTATAGTATCATTTGCTATTCAAAAAGAGTAAGGTGGCAGATAGTGTCTAAAGCCAAGACGAAACTACAAGATGGCATGTAAAATAACTGTAATTAAACAATCAAATGTAGCAATTAAACATGAATGATTCTTTATTAGGCTGAATGAGGATGCCAAACAAGACTCCACAGGTGGCAAGTTTATTCCCCCATGCACGTTGGTATTTTCATTAGCAGCTCTTGGCATAGTCAGACATGCAAATCTGTCTGTGTTTTTAAGAGCAAGCCCCTATTTAGGTATCCTTCAAACCAAGGAGGAAATTCAAATATCAAGGAGGACAGAATTAAAGTATTATGATGGTGTTTAGGAGATAAATTGCAGAAATATGCTGAGAGTCAACAGAGTTAATGTTCTGCACAGGGAATAATGAAACACACCACTGTAGCATGGCAATAGCAAATTCTGGGAAGAGTGTTGTTTTGCTGTGGTATCCAGAGGTCACCAGTAAGCCTCTGAGAGAGGTGCCAGCAGCACTGCTCTTTGACAGACACAACAGCCAGGCAGCCAAGATGGTCTTTGCTGGGCGCCATGGCCGCGACTGGGTGGCAGTGCTTTGTGAAGCATGGGAACTCTCCTTGCAGGCAGTGCTTTTTTGGAGCCAACTTTCCTGCCAGCAGCCACAGGGAGAAAGTTTTGTCCTGCCTTGCAGCCCCGCCACCCTGGAGACACGCCAGGGGGGCATTGGCACAGCTGCCAGGTTTGCCTGGGCTGGCATCCAATGCGGCCAGCGTCCCCCCTGCAGGAGCACGGCCACCAACTCCTGTAGCCACCTGCTGCCTTGAGCCTCTTTGAGGCAGCTTTTCCTGGGTTGCAATACTTTCCCCAGTGCTCTCCAAAGTCTGAAGGCAGGGATTGGACTCTGCCTGCAAATCAGTATCTGCCTTGCAGGAACTCCTAAGTATGATTTCTGGCTGAACACCCAGCCAGTCAAACCCTACAAGAACCTGCATGTGGGACAAGCTTCCAGTTGGACAAACTGCCCCAGCAATAAAATGGTTAATAGCAGAGCTGTGGGAAAACCAAGTGAGATGGTAATGCTAATTCTGCTGCTCTCCTTCAGCAACAGAGGAGAGCACTGCCTTTGCTGTGGGGAGCATTTTATTTTTAAGGAATAATCCAAAAGAGCTCACAGGAAAGTAGCAGAGGTGATAAAAGATTTGGAAAATAAGACCTGTGAGAGAAAGACCTGTTCAGGATGCAGAAGAGAGGGCTGAGGGGACACATAACTGTCCACAATCATGTTAAAGGGCATTATGAAGAAAGCTGGGATCAATTCTCATTAGTCAGAGAGGACAAAATGGTAAGAAATGGATTTTAAGTCCAGTAGGCAAAAATTAGATCAAGCATTAAGGAAAACTCACCAAGATAAAACAGGTAATGGAGCAATCTGCCAAAGAAGCACAGATTGTGACCACTGCTGTAGAAATGCCAGGAGTGACCAGGCCCCCAGAGGCAGTGGGGAAACCACCCAAGAAATCCTCTGATAGTCAGGCTGGAGACCATGAATAACCCGCTGGGAATCTCCTCTCTCTTGAAAGGTTCATGGGTATGACAAGGCACCGCAGAAAGAACAGACTGCATGGGAGGGCTAGAAACTATTCAGGTATGAGTATCTCAGTGACAGGGCATAGTTTTTGCTGTAGCAGGGTCAGTATTGATGGCTACTGCCAAGCACTCTGTCCATGGTTCCCAACTGCATTTCTCACCAGGGATGGGAAGTGACAGCCTTGCAGCTGGTCCCCCTCATGCCTGGCTGTGGGTTTCATCTTGACCATAGGCAACCAATGCAATGGTGTTCAGTGAACTCTCCCTGTTCATTGAAGTAAATTATCACAAGATGAAATTTGCTTCATTGGCAAATAAACTCCATCTTTTACCTTTTCTATACTCCTGCCCCAGGATTAGGACCGGAAGTTCACAAAGGAAGGAGCTTGCATACAGGACATGCAAGGAGTTCTTCTCTCCTTCAAACAGAGCTGGGGGTCAGATCTATGCACACCTGTGGTGATTTTTCCTTTTCAGTGCCACATGTGCATAAGGTCCTCTGCAAACAGCTGTTGCTTGATTAACACTAGCAGATTATGTCCACCTGTGCAGTTTTTATTTCATCTCCCAGGGAAAAGATGAAATTACTAATTCAGAGACCAATTATTAATTCACTTTTAAAAACCCTTCAGTGTTAGCTGAAATCTATGCTTTATAAAGCAGAAAGAATAGAAAATAAATAAATAATAATAACTAAACAAAGAAAGCACATTGCACTGTTTCTATCAGTGTGCACAGGCAGTACTCTCAACTTTTGTGTGACGGATGAGGCTTGGGCTTGAATTGAACCTTGCTGAAGTCAATATGTGTCTTCTTTCACTTCTCTGGACTTTGGATGAAGGTGGAGTTTTCCACAGGCACTTGTAGCCTGGCTGGCAGGGAGAGCAGTGAGACAGGGATCTGTATGCACACAGGCAGCCCTAGAGCTGGAGCAATCCAGCCTGCTAAAAACAATTTAATGCACTTGGGAGATGGAGAGAAAGCAGTTTGGCTTCTGGTTTGGCACCACCAGGTGCCAGCCCACAATGAGACAGAGAGCCAGTGCCAGGTAAGGATCTAAATTCAGTTTTGTTGCTACCCAGAAGCCATGAAGCATCATGACTCAAACCTAAATCAGCAGAATTGTTTAAAACCCAGGATATACTGTAATAATAAAATGTGCTTTTTATCTATTACCTTTTTTATTTCTGAAACTCCATGAGTAACTGATGTCACAATTTGAAGAATTTACTTTTCCTTTCAAAGAAAGTAATGTTTATTTACTTAGGGAAGATGTGAAACTCACTGACTTCCAGGAGCTGAAGTTTTAATGAACACTAGAGATATGAGCCTATGGAAAAACTGCAAGAGTCGATCAAACTGCAGCTACACAACAGAACAGTTTGTTCTGCTTCCAGTATGACAATATTTACCTGCCGTGGTAAGAGATCCGAAAGTCAGGCTTTCCTTTGCATTTCTGCCCAAATCTGTATTTACAAAGCTTGCTTTTGTGATATCCTCTCCAGCATCTAAATCAGTAAGCTCTCTCATACCAGTGAGGATATTTCCACAAAAGACAGATTAATTTTATTTTTTTTCCATTGATCTGGGACTTGAAACAGCTTTGGGGAGGGAGACAGATAGGAAACAAGAGGGGATTTAAGCCTTTTGCCTCACCTTTAAAAAAACCCCATGCAGCATTGCTGTCCCAGGAGTGGGCCCACATTATTACTCCAGCCACAGCCACATCATCAGAGCTACAGTGCTTGGAGTTGTAGATCATCAGTCTGCTGTCACAGCCATGATGTATGATGGAAAAAGCCATCCATCTGCAAACACAGAGCACAAAGAGCTGTGGCTGCAAGGATGCAGCATGGCATGTGCAACAGACACAGCAGCAAGCATTTCCCCAATACAAAGGACATAAACGTGGTAAATTGAGGTTCATCGGAAGGAAAGATGAGAAGGTGAGAAGCCTCTCACCCCCAGGCCTCCAAAATTGCCAGTATGTTCTCAAATCCAAAAATGACACCTATGAATCCAGCTAATGCTTCTTTCACACGCACACAGCTTTCTCTCAAAGCTTACATTTTTTTTCTCTTCCAGTGTAAAACCTCAATCATATTTACCCCTGCTTTAGGATCTTTACAGACAAAAGACATTTTAGACAGTGAAATCTTGGGAGAAGGTAAAATGACGTGGCGGATCAATCAGCTGATGCTTCTTCCTAGCACAGCAGGAGACTCCAGCAAACCTCTTGTATTTTGTGTGGAGACTTAGCTCTGACTGAATTTTTCTTTTGGCACTATATGAGAAGAAAGATATTTAAATTTTAAAAAGAGGAAATGAGAGAGACAGAGCATAAGCTTATGCATGGCTGCAGGTTTCTCAACTAAAAGGAGCTGTTGGCTGTCCAGGAGAGAAGCCATTTCTTGTGTTACTCTGCTGTGCAGTACTCCAAGTGTGGGTGCAGACAAGGTTTGCAGCTAAATAAAATTAAATAAAAATAATTTTAAAAAATACCATGCATTGGTCACAGAGCCAGAGACGTGGATGAATCCTGGGATGCTGATCATCCGAAATGGTTCTTCTGAATTTTTAACACCTGTCACTAGTGACATGTAAAGCCAATGCTTTATCAAAGCAGACATTCAAGGAAGAGTTTTGTTTTTTCCCTCTCCATGCAAGAACTGCCTCATCTAAAAGTCAGAAGCCACAAAGAGGTGGGTGTAGCTGTGGAGGAATACAGCAGCAAGCAGTTCAATTACTCTGCCTTGTGCAGGGTGGACAGCCATTCACTTTTGAACAGACACAATTTTCAAAACATCTACCTCTCTGTAACATAATATATTTGAAATACCACATTCTTGCTCATTAATAGTAAGTTATGGCATATACATCAAGCTGTTCTTGAGAGTGTAAGTCTAAAGGCCTTTGACAGCCCCATCCTCTGTTTCTGGGGACTGTGGTAGGGTACCATAATACTAAAAAAGCATTTCTTCCTTCAAATTTCACATACTTTCTAATATTTTATTTTTGTTTAGGAAAAATTACCAATTCCTGATACTGATTTGCCACTACAAATTTTGCCATTACATTTTCTTGATCTGTTCATGTCAATCTGCCAAGAGAAGAGTTTAATTTAGTTTCATTTAGCACTAAATTCTTTTCATTTTTTAATTCATGCTTTTCCCTCAATAAATATTGAGAAATCACAGAATTGAGCCAGTCACAGATTTTTGTTGCTAATAGTTTATTTAAGGAAATTGGACCTTTTTGTTGGCCAAATCATCACTTGTGACAGCTATTAATTTCTTCATAACTGCAAAGCATGTTTTGTAAAGCCACAATACCTCTAAATCAACGTACTCAACCCTTGAACTTTCCTAAGCAGATGATGAGCTTTGCTGAAGATGACAGTAATTTGGCTATTCCTCAAAATGGCAATGAATTTTTAGAGCTCAGCTGCACAGAGTTGAGTTGCCTTTTGAAGAATGTTGGAAAAACAGGGAATTGCAGAACGACCAAGGAGCCATCCCAGGAGGGCAGCCCAGACAGATGATCTTGGAGATTCTGTCTGCGAAGTACCAAAGCACTTTTGGCAGCACAGCAAAGCCTTTCCAGCCCTACACCAACTAACCCGTTTCCTTTGGGAATGCCTGGCATAGAAAAAGCGTTGGAGGGTATGAAAGGAAACTGGTGACTGAAGTGATATCAGATCTAAAAATCATTCTTCAGCGGTCTACTAATGAATGCACTGGCATTGTCTAAAATAAATAAAACATCCACAGCAAAGCGGGCAGCACACTTGGCACGGGCGGGATCCCAGGACAGCTGAGAGTGTGCAACTGTGTGTGGCCACAGCTCAAGAGGGCTTTTCAGTTCTTCCGCTTGAAACTCTGCCCCATTTTGGTTTGTTTTCTTTCTTAAACTACTTTATTCAGTGCCAGCTCCTGAAAAGAAATGTGTGGGAGAAAAGCTCTCAAGGAAAGATTTATTTTTAGCTTAAGTGGCTAGGCCAGCAGTTTACAAAGCCAACAAAGGCCCAGGTTGCACTCTCCAGGACACTCAAACTACCATGGGCAGAGTTCCCTCATTTAATTCAGGAACTGAGTTTTGGCTTGAACACTTCCCCTGTTTACCCATATCCAAGTAAGGGATTTCTCTAGTGATGCCTGAGGGGATGGGTCCCCTTTCTGACAGGCAACGGGAAGGAGAGGACGAAGCTGCCAAAGTCATTTTTGCCAGCCAAATTACAATGGACAGCTGATACGCTGCCATCCCGACCCCTGTGGCAAAATCTCCAAAGTGCCCTCATTCCTGCTTCCTTGGCCCCATGTAAGGTGTTCCCACTCCACTGGGACTGCTGAACTCAGACCTCAGTTAGCAGGTGTTGCCCTCATTTGCAGATCCTTGGGAAGGGCTGGTAATTAGGAGATTTCCAGAACAGGTTGCCACCTTTGACAGCAAAATGGGAAGAACAGGTAACTGGCTCATATGCAAAAAAGAACCAAAAGCAATTCAATATTACAAGCATTGGAAAGGAAAGAAAAAAACTGGAAAGTAGTATTTTAGAAGGATAATGGTTTTAATAAACTGTTAGCCTTATATAGATGCACAGATAATTAAATATCAGAGGTAAGTCTTGCTAATTATCTAGGAGCTGAACTTCCCATTTGCATCTGCAGTAACAAGATTTATGTAGCTTAAATGGTGCCCACCTCTACACTTTGAGTTTTATGATTTTAAGGCTTGAGCAACAATAATTAAAGAGGCTTTTTGGAGCGAGTGTGGCACTGTGCAGTGTAATGTGACACTCAGAATATATCAGCATCACTTTACACAGGAGTTCTGATTATTTTCATTTGTGTGCTTCAGCCTGTCATTTATCGCCAGTGTAGCTCATATACCTCAAACCCTGGTGTCTCACCTAGTTCATGCAGTTTTCCCCATTCCTATAAACCTCTGTCATTTTAATTATGTGTTTTATGTGTTTAATTCTCAAGGTAAAGACCTACTTTTATTTGCACACTAATGCTTTTACTAGCCTATTGCATAATGCAAACAGTCCTAAAATAGGGCAGCTAATCAACACTAACGTGAGGCATGAAGATTGAGGCAGCATCATCCATTCACACAGCAATGTATGTCTGCAACAGAAGAGACTTTTATTTTTCTGTTAAATAGGATGCCAGCAGGAACTGAGACTGCTCTTTGATTCAGCGATAATGAGTGAACGTTGCACCAATGAAATTCACATTTTGCCAGTGGTATGAAAAGCACAAAATTATTCTTCTTAGTTCAGATTTAGGCTCCCCAAATACACACTGATATGCTGAAGTCTGAGTGCTCTGAAGCTCCTATTTTCGTGAATGAAAATTTTGGCAATCTAGTAAAAGATAGCATCCAACATGAAAGGTAAAAGTAGGGCAGGTGACTACCCGTCAACATCCCTCCTGGATGATCTTCTCCTCTGAAGCACATTAACCCATCTTCCTCTTCCTGTTCCCCTGCTGCAAATGAAATCAAATTTTCATCAGTTTTTGCCATATCTGCTTCATCTGGAAACTTTCTGAAAATATATTAAAAAACCTGTATAAGGCTCTGTACTGAGGCAGAAGCACATTTCTCTGTGCTGACACCTACCATGTCAAACTATTATCCAGGCTTCCCGCTGGCTGATGCTGCAGGAGAAAGCTGAACTTTGACTTCAGGGTAGGCAGTGAAAGGTAATTTGGTCTGTGTATCACATCTCAGGCAGGAAGAAGGCTGCAGGTCTCATATAAAGCAGACCTGTGAGGCCATGTACAATGGCTGTGGTGGTTCAGGCAGGAACTGTGAGGCACCAGCAGTCCCACAAGGCTGGAAGTCACCTGGAGGTGATGGCCTCCTGCCCTGCTGTGAAGCAGCACAAGGGGCAAGTGCCACGTTGCCACCCAGCACATTGCACTGCTCAGGTGGACATGGTGCATTAGAACTATAGCAAATGAGTGTATAGAAGTGTGTGTTTGTGTGTGTGTGTGTGTGTATACAGGTCCTGACACACCAGGTTACAACTGAAACAAGTTTACAAGGACCTAACAAGATGTAATCTTTATTGGCTGGTTTGGTACAATGGACAGTAGTGGCATTCCTGATTTTTTCTGATAGTACTTCTGGTCTGAAGCAGAAACACTACACGATTGACCAGCACCTCAAGGCCATTCCCTGGGCATTTCAGTGATTGTGTGTCCTATCCCAAATACAAACTCTTACCAGTTTATTTCTGTTAATTTGGGTAGTACCAACCCTGGTTTTCATGTTTTCTGCAAAATTGACAATGCAGTCTATATCCAAATGGAATAGTTAGTATCCTGAACATGGAAACTCCATCCTACAACAACTATAGCTGCTGGTATCCTGTAATCAAGATAAAATTCCTGGCAACAGAAGTCCTACATAATTCCTGTGTGCTTTCAAAATGCTGCTAGGAGAGCCTCATATTGAAAGTCAGTCTTTTGCTCATGGTTGGCTTTTAACAAACTGATGGAGATTTGCTCATAATCTTGTTAACTACATTGCTGTTATCCAAGCTATTATGGGTCCCCAGTCCATCTGAAGATGTTCTTGCCCAATCCAGAGGATGGGGAGGAGGTGACTACTATCTGTTGCATTGTAGTGATTAACAGGGAAGAACCTGAGCTGCCAGCACTACTGACTTCGTAGCCTTGAATTTTAAAAAAATGACTGTACACTTTTTTTCATCCATATAGGAGGCACTTAAGTTAATTTTAGTATGTTTTTCCTTCTGTGTTTGATGTGAAAAAGTAGTATCCTCCATCTCCCATTCACACATTTATGAACAGTGAAAGCAAGCACATCAGTTAACATTTTCAAGCCAAGTCTGTAACTGCAGAAACAACAAATTACTTTTTAAATTAATGACCAAAAATAAAGTCCCCTTTCAATTCCTGACACTGGAAATGCAAAGCCACTCCTAAGTCCTAATAGTTCCTCTACTATTGAGCAACTCAGCCTCCTCGGTGGTGGGTTGAGGATAAGCTCTGCTTGGGCTCAGGACCATGCCCTCCTGGTAGGAATGTATGGTTACTTCCTTCAAAAAGTGTCTTCAAGCCCTATGTGGGTACCAGCCTCATTCTCTTTCCTTCCACTCCACTACTGTTTGTATCACTTCTTACATAACCCCCATGCTTTTGTTAATTTATTATACAGGGACAGCAGAGAGTGGCAGATGAAAATGATGGAAGCAAGGCTCATTAGGATTCCATGTCCTTTGAGTGGTACGTAAAAAAATGCTGTGTGAAATGTCATGAAAGTAGATTTTGAAGTTTTGACAGATGTGAGAAAAGGAGAAATGTTTGCCAATTGTCTTAATGACACTTTAGTACATTTGGAAAGCCTAGGGAAAAAAAACCCAAACCAACACCAAGTGACAATTCTGCAGGGATGTGAACTGTTTCCAAAACTGATGCTGGGGATGAGAGCAGGCTCAAAGAGCATCAGCAGGCCTGGTCCTAGGCACGGCCTGCCAAAAGGGAAGCAAGTGGGATAAAAGTTAGCAAAAATCACAGCCCTTCATGACTTATGCTTGACCTTTGAGTAAGAACTGGCTAGTCTATTCATCCCCACAATACTGCAGTCCCAAGGTCTCTTTGAACACAGCCAGCCATGCAAATAGAGACATGCAAATATTGTAGGAGCATGAGAGAATGCATTTATATGTAATTACTAACCCAGCCAAGACAATTGTCAGTGTTGTATCTAAACATAATGTTCCTCGACTAAAATCCAGTTCAACAGAAGTCAGACAGTATGTTGCTATCAAGCTGAAATTGTCCAAAGGGGTTTGAAGTTTTGACATTATATGAAAAAAAAGGGATGTGTCATGGACATACCATCCATGTTTTGTTTCTTGAACTTGGAAGCTGAGTCTGTGACTTTGTGAATCTCACAAATATATGGCTTCAGTGGCTGCACCTTTTATCCCCTTCAGACTCTAAATGCTTATTTTTCTCCACTGCAGGTAAGAACATTACTGGCAAGAATAATTTTTCACACTTTTGACCAAACCAACTGCATTTCCCCAAACCAGGCTTTCACCTCAAGCAATTACTACTCAACTGCCCTCCAATAAATGATCTTACTCCTTAAAGCTTCAAGGCAAAACTGCTTGCTGGGCAGAAAAACCCATTGAGTTCAATGTGGTCCAAGTCACCACAGACTAGGTGAGTGACACCATGCATGGAACCACTTCTGCAAGACCCATCTGTCCTTACAGACTTGTGGTACAATGAACCCAGAATAAGTGTTTGGTTAATCTATTACCACTTGGGTGCCAGTAGTGGTACAGCTGGGTTCAGTGTGCATGTAGGGCAAAAACCCAAACCCCAGTCTTCTCAAAGTAGTCAGAATTTGAAAAAATAATTTTGTCATAGTATTAAAGCAAGAGACACACAGTGAATGTCAGCATTTACCTCACTGGCAAGAAGTCCAAGTGGAACAAGATATAGTTTCAATTATGATGACTCACCTAGTCTTGTCCCCTTTCCAAGGAAGAATGTGGCACCCTGAAAGAGCAGCAAAGGAGGGGTCCAGGTGATGCATGACTTTTTTTTTTTGCACATGCATAAAGTTTTATGCAATCTATATTTTATGATTCAATATTTATGAAGTCAAACTTTCTGGTGATAAACAATGCAATAACACAGTAGCACATTTATTTGAGTTAGAAATGAGAAATGCTCAATACCTTATCTTGAAGAACTAGTTCTGATTGGACTATTTGCAGTGAAGAATCAATTTGTTGAATTTAGTCTTTTTGCCTGCTTGTAAATTGTCCTGAAACAGATCACAACTTCCATTAATGCATCCACAGTTCAAAATTATCTAAAAAGCAATGCAGACATATTCCAGACTGAGTTGTTTGTGAGCTATTCATTTACTGCTTCAAGTATTTGATCTTAAAAATTGAACTGTATTTCCTTGGACCCACAGCTCACCTGGTTTGTCAGTTCCCTGACTGTGTGAGCACAGCTTTTTCAGGTACAGATATTTACAAGAGTTAATTGCTAAGATTTTCATCTCTTTCCTTCATTTGCCTCTATCTGCTCTTCTTTCTAGACTAAGATCTCCAGAGGCAGAATTTCGTAGCCTCTCAAAACAAAACACCATCCTCAGGACTACCCAGCCAGCCTGGGGTATTGGCTAGTGCTACGAGGGGAAAGAATCCCACAAAACAACTACCTCCTTTCTGCTTTTGTTTTGCTATGAAGTCAGCACCATTTACAGCTGATGTGAAGTTTACATAATTATTGCTGCATCTTTTGAGATCAATGTATGAATAATCCACATTTTGAGGTGTTTTCTGAATGGAATGAGAGCTGGAGCTAAGTAAGGGAGGAAATGTCATGTTGTCATGTGTACTGCTTGATTAGAAATGGGCAGCCAGCCGGTGGTGAGGCTCTCACCACAATAGAAACAAAGTCCCAGTGTTTTCCTGCTCAGCTTTCTCTGCAGTGGCTGCAGCGTTAGAGATGGATCTATCCAAGCTACATGGCTGAGATGCAGAGACCCACACTTTGCAGCAAGGACCTAAAAAAGATTCCAAAACCCAACAGAGGCTTAGGGAAAACTAGGGATATAACCAGCCACAAGCCTCTAGTTACTGCCGTCATCTGTGCAACTGCTCTGGCGCAAAATAGCCAGCTGAGATGTCAGATCTGGTAGCCCAGCACTGACTGCAATATCAGAATCTTTTGCTATGGGAAGCTGGGAAACGTGGAGACAGGAATGGGCATGGGTGGTTCCCCAGCCTGGCCTGGCTGCCCTGCTGCCCTTCTCCCCATGCCACCCAAATGAGCTCATCCATGCCAGGCCCACACATCTGCCCAAACTCTTTTACATCGCAGCTACTGAGCATTTCAGTAACTGCTGACAGGAAAGAGCTTAAATAATGCTCTCCAACAATATCGTTTTGATCATCTGTGGACTCAGGAAAAATTTCTATGCTGGCTTACACAGGTTGCTGTTCTATTTGCAGTGCTGTAAGCTTTGGATTATTATTTTGAAAGGAAGGTGCCTGCATATAAAGCCAGCTCTGCAAAGCACTGAGAACAGGACAAGCTCTGATTTCAGGAGAGGTTTGGCTAAAATGTAGCTGCCACAGGAAGGATCTGGGAAGCCATCACACATGCAAAATCTTCTCTTCCAGTAAGCGTTACTAATTTCCTCACAGATCCTCTACTGGTGTTTTCAATTGAGATAAATAAAAGAGAGCCAAATATCTAGTGCTTAGTGTTTTTCTTTGCACCCTCAACACTTAGATGCATTTTATTAATTTATCATATGCAGATTGGCTATTATTATGCAAGTACTTGCATGGCAGGTAAATCCAGGCCCTGTGAAAAGCAAGCCCTTTCCATTTCTAGAAGTCAGCTATCTGCTAATTCATTTTACAGTGTGCAGTCTTGACTGGTTGCTTTTGCTTTTCACAGCTTTCCCATTTTAAAGAGAAGAACATGTTATGGGGAAGTGTGTCCATTCACAGCCCGCAGCTTTACCCCAGCTTGCAGCAGCTCTTTGCAGCAGAAAATGAGACGGCTTTCTTGGTATTCCTGCAAGAAAAGTCTACATTCTTGAAAACAGCGTGAATAGGAAGGCTTTTCCCCCACATAATGTGAGGGATACTGAATTCTGTCCTTCTGTGGGTGCAGTGATGTGAAAAATAGAAAACCTGTACTGCCTGACCCCATGGGTCTGTTTTGCATCTGGAGAACCAAACGCAAATAAGACATGTCTGAAAATGGAAGTGTATGTCATTTGAGAGAAAGTTTTAAAAAGGCACCTTTTTTCACATTAACATTTTTACATTTTTAAATAGATTTTTCAGTGGGTTCATGGAAAACCAAGAATGGCCTTCCTAAGAGCCAGACTGTCCCTGCTCCTTGATGAGATGTGCAGGACAGGGGAACAAAGCAGGATCCACTCCCTTGGGGAAGATGAGGGTATGAGTATGCTGCTGGCACTGCCAGGTACCCAGTGCTCTGCAAGAAGTTTAGACTTGCTGTAGATGACAGGAGAGGGATTTTCCAGTGGACACTTGGATACAACTTTGGGGAAGTCCAGCCGTTCCTGCTGACTTTATCCATCTCTGAAGAGCCAAGCTGAGACCTGCCCATTAGTACCATCCTCCTTCAGAGCTACCTGTTTCCCACAGAGCCCTGCTAGGTCCTGTCTACATGTTAGGGGTGGAAGAAACAGCACCTGCTCCAGCATTTGGTGTACACCACTTTAATCAAACTCTGCCTCCAAATGTTAATGGCATAAAGAGACTTATGGGCTACAAAGTACTTCAAGAGGTCATCCAGCCCATTTCCTTGATTTAAGGCTGGATTAGTTACAGTATATCACTCCTGCCAAAGCTAGATCTAATCTGCTCTTCAAGATCTTCAGCAAGGGAGATTTGACAGCCTCTGAAGGCTGCTGCCTCACCATCATTACCATTACAAAGTCTCTCCTTGACGCCTAACTCGATTCTTCCTGGCAGCGATTGAAGACCGATGCTCCTCTCCAAGCCACCAGAGACGAGGAGATTATTCCCAGCTACCTTTCGGTGGCCTTTCATCTCTGCAGAGATTGGCTTCACACTTTCTCTCAGTCCTCACCTCTCTGGGCTAAACACAAATTCAGTCTTTTCTTGGTGGCACATTTCCTTTCCTTCTCTTCTCGCCTCACTCCATAAAGGTGTGTGCAAGCAAACAAGATCAGTGCAGTTACAGGAACTGGGGAGAAGGCTTGTGCCTAAGTGAAACTGCCCAAGGAAACTCTGATGTGCTATCTGGCATTTACACAGAAAGTTGTGCAACTATTTATTTAGCAATCAGTAAATATGGTTTTTAAACATGGCAACCTCTGTACCATGCAGCCCACATTCATGGACAGCTGTTTCAAATAAATAGGCAACAGATCTGAAATAGCATCACACCACTGCCTTAATTATTAGCCATTGATCTTGTATCATGTGTAAATAGGGACCTTAGAAAGCACTTTTGGAGGAAGGAAATATGAATCCTATTCATCCCAGATAAAATGGGGAACTATAGAGAGACCAGGCTAGGAAAGGTATTGCAAAAATTGCTTCCTCTCTGAAAAAGAGTATGCCAGTTATCTAGAAAATGTATCTATCAATCCAAATGCACAGAAAAAACAATAAGTGACTGATGTGACAGAGTATGCCAGGTGCCACCTGCTCTTACAACCTGCTTTTGCTCTTATTATGTGTCACACATGTGTGCCAGCACTGATGATAAATATAACATGCATATGCTGCTTTAATATCCAGGTGCTCATTTTGGGTAAATGACCTCTGGATCTGAATATTGTTTCCACCCACAACTGGTAGTGTCTGCAAACTGGTGACTCAGTCATGTGCATCTCAAACTCAGCATATTGCACTTGCAATCAGTTGGAGGGCAGGTATTAGTGGATACCAAATAGGGACAGTAGCTCCAAAATCCATGTTGAAGCCTATTTATGAATAGCCATTTAAATACACCATCTGTGAGAGCATCTCATGCATCCTGTTTGGTTCCAAGTCCTAACATTGGTTATAGCTACCTGTCTTAATTTACTGCTCACCATTTCATGGCTGGACACATGCACTGGTGGCGGTGACAAGGACCACTCTACTTGTGGCAATATCCGCCCTCAAGTGACACAATGCTGCCCTGCTCCAAATTTTAAGCAGCTCTGTCTTCAGCCTTAAGGTTTACCTATCCCTGGATTGGCAGTGTGTCACAGCAGAGCCATCTGAGCACGCAGCATCTTTAAGGATGGTTTCTGAGCTTGTGTTAGCCTCATTAAAAAGCCAAGGCAGTGCTGCAGTATTTTCTGTTTTGTGGCTCATGGTTAGCCTACACTGACGGGTGGATGCTGGGGAGACTCAGTGGTTTGCTAGTCACAAAGCCCTTCCTCACTGTCTTTCTTCAGCAGCTTAATAGAAGGAACACAAAAAAGATGGGATGGGAGGTTGTTTTTCTTAAAATATTATTTCTGGAGATACTGCAGTGAGAAGGTAGGGCAGGATTTATGCTCCTTGCTGACCTTGGAGAGCCTTGGCTGCTGATGGCAGCCAACCAAAATGCAGTCACTGATACTGGCAGGAAGACAATAGCAAACAATATCAAAAACTGCATTTTCCTTGAGATTAAGATTCTCAAAATTTGTCATAAACCCCCCCATATAATTAATTTCAATTTAGAAAACGAAAGATTTAGGTTTTTTTGTAATTAAGAGAGCTTTCAGTAGCAATGTACATGAAATCAATGGGCACCAAATTAATTCAGATGAAACATGAACTATTCTGTATGCTCTTGCAAAGTGCCAAGTTACCTTCATGGGAAACAAAGTAGATTCTGCACCCAAAATTACAGGATATCAATTTGTAGCCACTTAGTTGGGAAACACACAGCTTTGTCCACAGCTCAGCCCAACCAACACAAGAAGCCACAAAAGCAAAATAGGTGTAAGCTCCATTTGGCAGCCATTTGTCCCCACAAGCCAGGTGAGGAGAGGCAGGGATGTGTCACATCCCACAGAATAGCCATATGTAAGCAGACTGAGCCATGAGAGGTCAGAGCCGGCACTCAGTGGCAGCAGGCACAAAGCCCGTGTGTTCACCTCGGTTTGCTCAGTGCCAGGAACCCGGTCTCTGTCCCAAAAGAAATGTGACACCATAGTCTAGGATTACTGCCCTGGGACACAAGGGAGGACTGCATCGTTCCAACAGGCTCCCTCCCTGCACTCTTAACCCCGCCAGCTCCTTCAGCCACCTGTGGAAATTGAGATGACCTGGCAAAGAGGCAGCATCCGCCTTGGACTCAGTGCCGAAGCATCCTAACCAAGCTGGTCCTCACAGTGTTGAGCACCTCTCAAAGAGCTAGCCACCAAATCCTTCATTATAAAATGTATCCTCGGCCGTTTCCTCTGGTTTTTCAGTGTGGATTTCTTCCCCTTACCATGCATGCCTGCATGCATTCACCCTCAGTGTCTTCAATTGCAGCAGCTTGCTTAAATATATTTCTGCAGAACACAAGGCAAAGACAACTCACAGCTGAATCCTACCTAAGGCACCATTCACTTCACCTTTACATGTGCTCCATACTTAATGTTGTTAACATAATATCTAACAAGTCTCCTCTTGATTACATTGGCAAGAAGAGGGAAAAAAAGAGGAAAACACCAAGTTTCTGAATAGATCATTCAGAGAACAATGAAATAAACTCCAATCTAACTTTTTGCCTGCAAAAAGGTCTAGTGTGTGGAAGCTGAGTGCTGAACTGCAAGATGATCCAAAGGAATGGGGCAGGGCAGACACAGGCAATGCAAGGACAGGGCAAAGGAGCAAGGCAGACACTGAGAGCTCTGCCTTTATTTCACTCCACTGGTGGAAGAATTCAGGTTTTATGGCTGGCAGATCACACTGTAGCCTGCTTAGACCTAGTCAGAGGAAAATGCAAGCAAATATCATCCATAAAAGAGGTTCAGGTCAGCCTTTGCCTACTGCAGGCAAATAACTAACACTAACAAATGCAGAAGGAAATCTGGCTCCCTCTGGACAAAAGCAGACCATGGAACAAATGTCATGCCTGGCAAATTGCTGCATGAGTGCAGAATGCATTTAACCCTTTCCACACTCCTCCAAAAGCCATTGCAAGATCTTCTACTTTTCCCAGACTCCTCCACTGGCACGTCTGCATGTGGTGTTTGGCCTTTTATAAATGAAGTAGACAACCAGAGAAGAGTAGCACCAGACTAAGGTGCCTACATGGCCATAACCCACCCAGCAGCAGAGTTCCTGGGGCCATCCAGCATCATAGCCCATCTGGGAGGCATTTCTTCTCCATAGCAGCACATGTGAAATGCAGATGATGTGTCTGAATTACAGCCATGAAGGTTTGGTCTCTTACAGTCCGAGTGACAGGTGAGTTATTTGCAGCTTCACGCAATTATCCTTTCTGCTAGTAATTTTCAGGCCTTCACATTAATTTTGCCACCTACTTAAATCTTCTCCTGTCCATCTTTCCTCCCTGACAACAAATAGATTGTGCCTAGTTTTGCTTTTTTAAAAGTTACTTTTGAAAGCCAGCACAGTAATTCCCTTTGAACAGCCAGACCACGTGGGCTAAAGCTTGAGAGTTCGAAGAGCAGCTGTTGCAGAAAATAACCTATTCATTAGGCTTCCAAGGAGAGCCGATCAAATTACTCCATACAAATAATTTATCTAACCATTTTCTCTTTGCAGATAATCTACATGCAGGACACCTTCACTGAGGCAAAACTAATATTTATTATTATTATTTTTTACAAAAATTCGTTAAAAGTTTTGCTGTTAATGTACACAGTTGCTAGGAGCGTTCATTATTCGTGGGTCAGTATTTGTGCTGTGAGATTGGCACATGCTATTGTTTACACGCTCTGCTGAGATGGCCTACACTGTGAAGCAGGCCTGAATAAAATTGCCAAAGCTTTGTCTTTCCTCTGTAGGTAGCATTCTGAGAGTTGGATGTGGAAAAGCTGGTATGGGGAATATTGATATTGCAAGGCTGTTTCTCCCCACCAGTATGGGGCAAGGAAAGGGGGAGCACTTGGTGTTATAAATGGCTCCCAAATTTAAACCTACCAGAGTTCTTTCTTTGGTCTGAGACAGAAGAACATATATGTGTGTGCCTGTATGTATATATACACATATATAAATAAAAGCCAGTATCTGTTGGCTGTTTAGCAAGTTTACGTTCCATTTTCTCTTGTCATGCTGACACAAATTATTTGCTCTTGTGTCTGGACTGCTATTTGCAAAGGGTGCTGTGACTACACTTAGCCGTTCTCATTTGATTAACTGTCTAAAAGCCAGTTCTTTGGGGGCAGGTGGGGAATTCCTTATCAGGTGGCCCAGAGTCCGTAAATAACAGAAATTTGCTTTATCTGCGTGTGGTTGGGATCTGCCGATCTCCATTTCATAGCACGGTACCAAGCCCGCAGGTGGGGAGTCCATGAGGGCGGTCTCTGGTCCCCAAGGTGCCACCGTCCTGCACGGGACCCCTGGTTACAGCCCTCAGCTGCTTTTAGAAAGAAAAAAATTCCTTCCATGTGATGCTGCGTGCGTGTCAGCCCGCGGCGCGATGATTGATGACACAGCTGCTTCTGCAACCCCTGTCGGAGAGCTCTAATTTAATTAATGGCTCTCGGCATGTGTGCGACATCGCTCCTGCAGCACCTCCGTGCCCCGGGGGAGCGCGGGCACGGCAGGGCGGCTGCTCCTGGCACCGGCAGGGAAATCGGAGGGTGGCAAGACAGATGTGCAGACACCAGGGCCAGATGCGATCGGGCACCTCGCGGGTTTGCGTTAACCTTCACGTAGAGAGCGGCACGTGGAGCCTGCGCTCCGGGAGCCTCCCTCACTCAGCAGGGCAGCAGCAGCAGCTCCTGAGCTGCCGGGCATCTGCCACCTGTCTGCCATGTCCTCGGGAATGCCGCCAGGAGGAGGTGAGAACCACCCCACCTGATGCCTGCTCCGCTTTCTGCCTGTGGTGCACCGTTGGAAACACCTGGACCCAGGAGCAGGGGAGGGGTAAGCAGGTGGAAAGGAGTCATTTGTTTTCCCCAGCAAGGGGAGATCTCAAAGGGTTAATGGTGTCTGCTCAGCCCAGATGTACAAAAGGAAAAAAAAAAATCAAAGCTATGCTAAGCTTTCCTGAAGTCTGGAGAACTCAGAAGAATGTGGCAAAAGTATTTCCCAGTTGAAAAATACTGCAGGATGTCTTTTTTCTTCCCCTACTGTGCCTTTCGTCCTTGTCAGGAGTAGGGGATGTGGGGCCAGACCACAGAACGAGAAAATAGATTAGAGAAAAGCTGGCTAACATGACACTCCCCTGCCCCCTCAAAACTCCTGGTTTAGAGGCTGAGGCTGTACCCAGACCTCCCACACCTAATTCAGTCTTGCCTAAAGAGAAAGAATATTGGCAACATTTCAACTAAATTAGAACCAGTTTTCAGGAGTAGCTGCCTTGGGAGAAGGAATTGCGGGAGTTGCCTGCAGGTCCCAGCTTAGTGGGCTTTCCTCTGTCTCCCCACCTTTAAGCCCAGCCACTGGTGGCCTTTAAGCCCCACCACTGATGAAGGCTCAAGTGTAACCCTCAACCTTGGTACCATCTACACTGCTTGACAAAATAAAGCTCAGCCTTCAGGAGAAAAGCTGCTGTCTTCCAGACCAGCAGTTCTCAGTTCAAGAAAAAGCCATCAGCAGAGACACTAACATGTTTTTGGTTTGCTATTGTAAAGAAAAAAGAGCAAGGGCAAAGGAAAAACCCTCAGAGAACTCCCATCTGCTCCCAAAATGGTCCCTAGCTGAATGGTTTTGGGGAAAAGTGTAAGCATTTTATTTTCTTCAGCATGCCCTGCAGCATTTGTCCATCATTTTCTTTGAGATAAGCCAGTCTCACTTAACTCCAGTATTTACTGGTAAAAATATTCCTCTATCTTGTTTTCCTGGAATATTTCAGCCTGGCTCTGGAGTCAGGCATTTCTGAAGAGTATTTGCTTCAGTTCAGCAGAATCTTCAACTTTGGACCAGGTTTTAAAAATAGTAAGCTTCTACTTTTTTTTTTTACTTTTTTTTTTTTAGCTTTTTTTCCCTTTCCTTGCTATTTCCTTTTCATTACCAAGGTACAGCTGGAAAGAGGAAGAGAGACAGAAATTCTCCTTTGTTTTGAACTTTCAGTTGGACCAAAGACTTGTGCTTCAGAAAAGCGATGCTGCTCTCCCAAAGGCCATCCTTCACTTCTGTTACGCCTCGTTGCCTCGCCTCCCTACATGAGAGAAAACCCCCAACAATATCGTTTCCCTCGAGCTCTAAGAAAACAGGTAATGATGCATGGATGTGCAATGAAATTTCAAAAATGTGCACTGACTTTTTAGAAATATGCCAACTGTCAAATAAAAAATAAAATTAAAAATCAGACCTAGCCAATGTTTAAACTGTGAAGTCCTCAATAGCACTTACTCTGAACTGAAACCTCTGTCACAGCACAGAGGCTTGCCCAATATTTATTGTTTACAGTTTACCTCAAAAATGTGACCTGGTGCTTAACCCAAAAGATGGTTTGCTTATTGTTACTATCTGTAGCCAGCCTACTGCTGACGGACTTCAGCAGTCCTTGAGTGGGTCCTGTATAAGGTTTTTATAGGTCTTCCTATTCAAAAAGCCTTAGAAAATCATAGCTTTGGTTGTATAATGACCTGGCCATATGTATAGAGATATCCAGCAGGAAGGAGTTTGTATTTTGTGCTTACATGAAGGTGAAGTGACAGCAATTCCTTCTGAGCTGGGTACAGGAGCCAAGCTATAGCTGCAGATACATTGACAAGTCAATAGAAATATGTGTAAACTCTCTGTGTTGAGTCACATTGGGTTTCATTTCCCTATAGATACTTGTATTTATGACTGTGCCATATGCTGTGCACCCAAAGGTTTACTATCAAGTGGATGTGCAAATGCACACAGCAGCATACCATCTCTAGTGGGCATATATATACATGTTAGTTTTACTGAAGTCTCCTCTTTTAACATGCTCTACAAGGAATTGTAGGAAGCAGATAGATCTGAAGGTAGGTGTGTGTGTGTGTGTATGAGGCTGCAGGGGTGTTTGTGTGTTCCTGCTGGCACACCCAGGGATGTTGGAGCAGGGTAGCAGCCAATACACAGTTCCACACTCTGGATGGTAACAGCGGGTGTGTGTCCATGTACCTGGCTGTAATCCTGAGCCCTGCCTGGCGCTGCTGGCTGTGCAGGCAGCGACAGGGCAGGGAACGGGCAATCAACACAGCAGAGAGGCCGTCAGGGTAGGTGCTGGTGGGTGGTGAGGCCAAACCTGCTGTCTGCATGGGCTTGTTCAGTTCCTGCTGGGCTGTGATTGAAAGCAAATAGGATGTGGTTCCCTGTGGAAAGGCTGGAGCTGCAGGGGATGTGGCTGGCTGTGCACCGGAGTGCCGGGCAGCACCTGGGAGCCAGCATCAACTCAGGCCATGAGGCTGCAGCCCCACACGGGGCCATCCTTTTGTGGCTTATTTTAACAACTTAATCAAATTGCACACCTGGGCTTTTCACTGAAGGTAGCCCAAATCACATTTGGACAAAGCAAGTTGGAAACATATTTTATTGAGAGAAGCCAAATAGAAATAGGTTTAGAAATAATCACATGCATGCCACACATTTTTCTGGTCTCTTTCATAAGACTTTTCAAACTAGAGATATTGACATTAACTAGGCTTTGCATTTTCACAGGATTACAGGTTACACTTTCAGCTCTGTGCTGGGGGTGTACACTTTCAGCTCCCCCATGTCTGTAAAGTCCTGGTGTGCCCAGCTGCCCACCATTCCTCTTGCATGGGCACCCACCCTCGCTCTGCAAACCCCATCTCCCAGTGTCCCACCCTGCTGGACATGTGGCTTGCCCAGACACAGACCCCAGTGGTGCTCCATGGCCCCACCATTGAACATAACAAAACTGCCTTGGGATACTGCCACACAGGGTCCCAGGTGCCTATGCCAGGGTGGCTGGAGCCTGGAGGATGCAGGATGGTGACACCCATCACTGTCCCTCTGACCTGGAGGGTGGTATCGAGCACTGCTCTCCTCTGATGGACACTCGGGTCTGAGAGGTGGGCTCTGATCTCACCTACCTTCATGTACAATCCACAGTACCACGTTAAAACTTAGTATTGTTCCCCCAGTACACAGCAAATCACAAATTCAGGCCTCCTACCTTTCAGATTTGTGTTTTCCCTCCTCCTCCACACTCGATGAAATATCTCTTTTTTTGCAACGTTCATTTGGCATTTGTGAAAACTACACCTCAGAGGATAAAATCCCATCATCTCTTCATGTGTAACACACTCACACTGGCAAAGATCTGGGCTGAAGGGCTCAGAGGGAAGGATATGCAATAGGAAGGAGAAAGCGCCTGTGACTTTTCTTTATTAAAAGATGAGAGGCAAGTGTGTTATGTCTTCTCTGAAGCTGCAGGAGAATTGTTTTCATATAAAATATTTGAAAAGTGGCTTTTCACCAGTCTTCCAGGAAAAAAATTATGAGTATTATTTACTTTGTTCTAGAAATATTTTAAGAATTTAAAAGTAATCCCTGTTTTATAGGCATGGTGTACTTACTCTCTTTACATATGCTGTAAAAGCAAAAATATTTTATATGTCTTATTCAAATCTATAAAATATCATTACAGAAAATTGTTACTTTTATTACTCAAGCTGAACTTTTAT
The DNA here is from genome assembly GCA_013400955.1 of Drymodes brunneopygia. NCBI lineage: Eukaryota > Metazoa > Chordata > Aves > Passeriformes > Petroicidae > Drymodes > Drymodes brunneopygia. Next base: position 335,002 of record VZTZ01040826.1, on the reverse strand, counting down.
GAATAGCTACTCCATTAGATTTACACACTGACTTTTTAGAGTTAGAAATGACACTGTAAAGCACAGGAATAGCTGTGATGTTTATTTTAAAGGCTGCATTACAAATAATTTTCTGATAACAATTCTTTTTCAGCTCAGGTTATTACTTTATTTCTCCCTGATTTTTTTCCCCAAATAAATTGCAAGGTGTAAATCCAGCACTTACAGTGACAGATGTCAGAGGAACTGAATGCTCCTCGCAGGTCCTCCAGAGTTTCTTTCCTTGTTTGTCCCCCAGACATTTCTTTCCTTGTTTGACCTGACAGACATTTCCCACCCAGCAGAATCTGTCCCACTCTGGGCTCAGGGGCAGGGTCCTGTCAGACAGGGAATGCACTAATGCAGGTCAGGAGCTGCTGTCTAAGGTGTGATGCGGAGCTGCAGCTCACAGTATTTGAGGGTGGCTGGAAACCATTTCAATTCGAGTGTGCGTGTAAAAGTATATGTATTTCCATGCTCTCAGACAGGAACACACATGCAGACCTCCTCTACTTCTAACTGGGGTATCCCAGACAAGGAAATGTATGTACAACACACAAAGGCAAGTCCAGCACATCATCGAAACATCAGTAAAATGTCTGCAGCTGTGCTGTGGGACCTCTGGGATGTCTCCCCTAACCTAAACGCCTTTGCCCCTGGCCTGCACTGCTCAACTTCCATGCAAATATAATTTCCAGGTCCAAAAGACAAATCTGACAAAGCCCAGTAGCTCTACATCTGGAAATGCCTCCTTCTCCCCGTGGCATGGAACCCTGCCGGCACATCACAGTCCAGTGCGCACCGTCACTGCCACACCAGGGAAATGTGTTGCAGCACACCAAGAGACTGCCCAGGGAAGTGGTGTGGGCACCAGACCTGGAGCTTTTTATAAGACAGTGTAGATGTGGCATTGAGGGACGAGGTTTAGTGGTGGGCTTGGCAGTATTAGGTTTGTGGTTGGACTTGATGATCTTAGAAGTCTTTCCCAACCTAAATGATTCTGTGATTGTAACAGCCACAGTCACTTGCAAGCTCTGAGGTGAACAGGGACAAGGACCTTCTGGATACCAGGACTACCACAGAAATTTCAGCAATCACACTAGCCATGGGCAAATCCTGGATTTAAGGTGGCTGAGAATATGGCTGTCTTTGAAGGTGGGCGGTGAGCTCATATAGCAGGTTTCCCTACGTGAGGCATTTCCATTTATTCTCCCAAAGCCTCCAATGCTGCTGCTGCTGCCAGAGATAAGGCTCTGGACAAGATGGACAGCTGGTGTTGCTTCTGCATCCCTTGGTGCTTCTGCATCCCTTGGTGCTTCTGCATCCCTTGGTATATCGCCTCCTTTTACCTCCTCTATTTCTTCACTCCTTCTCAAAGTTCTGAAAGATGCCAAGGAACAGAAACTCCAAGGCTAGAAACAGCATTCCAGCCAGCTCCCAAATACTGTGAAGCTTTACCTGGCAGGTTCTTGTGACCACCCTCCTGCCTGTGGTTCCTGAGCTGTAGAGCAGGTACATGTGGTCCCAGCAGCCAGAACCAGTCCCACAACTTGCCATAACTCCCCCTGAAATGTTAACAAGCAGAGAGCAGCAGTGCTAAATACCTGGATCTAAAAGCAGAAAGAGAAGCCTCTTGAAGAAGAGAACATTTGTATTGCATTTTTAAGCTAATGACAGAAAACTTTTCCCATTGAGATAAAAACAATAAAAATAAAAGGATTGTGGCCTATAACACTCATATCTTACCCCTTCAGGCATCCTATTCCTCTGCCTGTCACTTTTATATATGCATATATAAAAAGCCTGATAGCCTGCCACTTTCTACATATAAAAATTTTATAGGGGGCACCAGTGGCGACCACTATATTTTAGTGCACAAAAAAAGTTTCCATAAGGACACTGCCTTGATTTTTCCTTCTTACAGTTTTCCAGAGCATTACATTCAGAGATCAAGATGTTGGTATGCGTTCTCTATATGAAAGTTAAGGGATAGACAAGAGTGCTTCCTTCAAAGAAAAATTAATTCATCTCTTTTTCCATACATGAATGAAAGAGCTTTTTTCTCTGTTATTTATAAGTATTTCATACTCTTGCAGACAGCTACTATGTTTGCTTGGGTTGGAGTTTTTATTTTTAAACAAAAGTGGATTTGAATCATAGGGATGCAACAAGTTAAACTTGCATACTGAGGATTTTACTAAGGAGTTTCCTCATCTTTTCTCGATCAAGCATCTATAAGAAGAGCACTACACCATGTTCAAGTAGGAGCTAGAGCAATACTAAACTGCTATCAGCTCAGGAAGGGTACAGCAAAGGGCTTGTAAGGCCTCTCAGACAATCATTATTGGGGTCTTCTCCCCTTTCTTTTGTTTCATTAGTAGCATCAGGATTAACAGGTTTTTGTTGAAATGTAAAGAGAAGCTTGAAGGAGTGCCAAAGAAAAGCCACCCACTACTGCTTCAGCAGCTCCACTGCTACTGAACTTCCTGCCCAGCTCATGGAAAGTCCTTCAGCTGACACCTAAAACTGCTCCCGAGAGATGGGGGACCTGGTGCCAGCCCATGCACTTGGGGACCACTGCTCCAGCAGAGCCTGCTCCTGCCAGCTCTGGGAACATTTATGGGATGTAGCAGGTCTAACTACACTCCCCATTCAGCCATACAGGAACTGTAAATGCCTGGCAAGGTCTGGGGCTTGAGTTAGTAGTGACAGTGTGGGACAGACCATTTAGGACAAATTAGTGCTGCAGCACCCCTGTGTTTCTGTAACGCAACTGAGTGACTAGTACTGCTGAGACAATACATGCCCAAAAAGAAGGGTAATAATTAAAAAAGAAAAGATCCCTCTACAGAAGTCAGCACCTCCTTCTGCTCCCCCAGAATTTCATGTTTCAGCCTTATCCCCTTTACCCTCCCCACTGACAGTCCAGAGCACTGCAGCTCGTCCTGTAGAGGACAACTACTTGTAAGGTTGTTTTCCAGCTGGGATCTGGACTGATTTCTTCCTTTCCTCTAGGAGTTTGACATTCTCACCACTGATACAGCAAAAGTGTGTGGTTTTCAGAGACCTTCTGTGAGCTGAAGGAGATGGCCATTGTTGAAAAATCAGATGTATTTCTAGGAGGGAAGTGCATTGGGTGTGCCAGTGTGGAAGATGAGCCTCCTGTATGCTCATAACCTACTTATGATTGCTTATCTATTAATGAATAAGGCCTCAGGAAGTCAGGTTTAAAACAACAACAAAATTGATAGCTAGGAGAAATGAAAAAGAAAGTGAATTTTCAAAAGCACTTAGCATTGACTTCTAATGAATACATTGATTTCCAACACCATTTCCAGTTAAATAGCTCTGATATATGAAATAGGCCATAAATATAGAGAAGCTCTAATACTAAATCATAAGTACCTCATACCCCAGTCTTTAGACCAAGCATGTGAGTAAGCATTTGGAAAATCTTTTTTAGGATTCAGCTTGAGGCACTTTGTGTTTTCTCACAATTTGGCAGCTAAGGGAGCCAGAAATGCTGGCTCTTAAAAGTTTGCAGACACATCAGAAAAATCCTGGTGTTCAAACAAAACTGCCTGAGAATGCTGGCCATCCTAGATGCAAAAAGGCAGGAAACTGAAAGGTGAAAGTGGCAACACACAGAAAACAAAGTCAGTAAGTAGTGAAATGGTTTTAAAAGGTCAATGGTGTAGGAAGCAGACATTGAAAGGGAGAAAAAAAAATTTAAATAAATGTAAATCCATTCAGTCTTGCCTCCTACAAGTCATTAAATATTTCCCAGTAGTGCTGTGCTAGCTGCTCTGTGTACCTGGGCTCTGAGGAGCATTTCTGCCTGCTCACATCACCTTGGGAAGGCAAATGGCCCTGAGCCAGGTTTCCCAAACAGCAGCATCTCGCCAGCCTCTCACATTGCTGCCAACCACTGCTTTTTTGCCCCCAGCTAAACTGGAGTGGTGGTTTAGGTTGTTTGGTTTTTTTTTCCCCCAGTGTCCCTTGGCTCTGAAATTAATTCCTTTGGGATTGAAAGTGCCAAGATGCACTGACCTCTAGCTTGCAGTCTCTGCTTGGGTTGGTTTTGTTGGGTGTTGCCAAGGTGATGCCCAGAAAGGCTCAGGATGGCCCAGAACAAGGGGTTCGGGCCAATTTTGGGGAGGGAGGAATTGTATCAGTTGGATGGGTTTGTGTTTTCAGGGCATTATCTTAATTTTAAACACTTAAGGGATCTGTAAAGGCACCTGAACCATCAAGACTGGGCTTAAAGCCCTTACCTAAGGCTACACCATTGACAAGTGCAGAGAGAAAAAAAGGTCGTGATGGCAGCTCACCGTTCTTAGAGGCTGTGTGTGGGGACAGGGAATGCAGGATGCAGTGCACAGGAGCCTGCTCCAAAATTCACTTCCACCAGCATCCACACTCCCAATGCACAGAGCAACGGTGGCCAACTTACTCTTGCTTCTCTGGGTTTCTTTTTCAGGCAGATACTGATGGGTGAGACATTTAAAATCATTGGAAAACTAATAAATTAATAAATATGGGGAAGGGGTTCTGTCTGAAACTGTTTTGTTCAGCATTTTCAGGCTTCACCTAACAGCTGGAATAGGCAGTTTATCTCTTTTCCTTAATTTATGTATCTTTACTTGGGTGGGATGTGGAGGAAAAGGAACTGTGGAGGAAACAGCAGACGGTATACTGGTTTTGGCTGGGAGTTAGTTTTCTTCACAGCAGCTGGTATGGGGCTGCATTTTGGGTTAGTGCTGGAAAGAGTGTTGGTAGTACAGTAGTTTTTGTTTTTCCTGAGCAGAGCTTGCACAGAGTTAAGCTCTTCTTTTCTGCTCCTCACTCCATCCCACCAGTGAGGAGGCGAGGGGTGCACAAGGAGCTGGGCGGGGACACAGCTGGGACAACTGACCCCAGCTGACCCAAGGGATATCCCACACCAAACGGTGCCAATGTTAGCACATAAAGCAGGGAGAAGAAGGAGTGCACGGGGACATTTGAAGTGATGACATTTGTCTACCCAAGTTACTGTTACATGTGATGGAGCCCTGCTTTCTTGGAGATGGATGAACTTCCAGTGGGAAGTGGTGAATGAGTTCCTTGCTTTACCTTCATTGCATGCACAGCTTTTGCTTTCTCTGTTAAACTGTCTTAAACCCAACCCATGAGTTCTCTCACTTTCACCCACCCAAATCCCTCCCCCAATCTCAACATGGGTCAGGAATGAGTGAGCAGCTGTGTGGGGTTTAGTTGCCAGCTGGGGTTAAACCACAACAAAGATGTGGGGATTTTGGGGGGCTGCACAGTAGATACTGAAAATCAAGGTAGAGGATGTTGTTGCTTTCTACCTTAAAACTGTTCCAGGTATCTGCTCAGCTGGTTAGCCAGGTTTTTCTCTGCTTTGGTGGCTGGGGCTGGACCACTTTTGTGAAACATCTGCAAAAACAGACCATGCATCTATGTTTGTGGAAAAAATCTCCTCAGAAAATGGGGAGAAGAATAGATGTTTTCTGTCCTTTCAGGCAAAGGCCAAAAAGAATTAAAAAACCCCATAGCAGCTGTACACTGAACAGCTTTCTCCAGTCATCTTTATGAGAGGAGCTCTGAGTGTGGCCTTCCTTGGGTGCTACTCCTGTGTCAGATTCTCTGCCGGAGCAAGATGCATGTAGCATCCATGCATGGATGCAATAGCATCCATATGTGCTTTGGAGGCCCACAGGACAGCTTCCCGGAGAAATCTGGGTGGGACAGAGAAAAGGGGGGACCAGGTAATGAGTCACGCTGTGAATTCTGCTGCTGCCCATGAAAAATGTGGTTGAGTATCTAATTCTAGGTGTTACTTTGTGACACTGGTGAAATATCTCTTGATGATAAGAAGCAGCCTCTGGCCTGGCACTGGCAGCCTCACAGTAACTGCTGTACGCGGATGAGGGGATTGGGTCAGCACGAGCACGTGGGGACCAGCCATGGGGAAAGGAGCCCATGCACCTCGTTGGTGGCCAGAGCAGCTTCTGGCAGGTTAATTGTTAGCCACGNTGGTTTTGTTGGGTGTTGCCAAGGTGATGCCCAGAAAGGCTCAGGATGGCCCAGAACAAGGGGTTCGGGCCAATTTTGGGGAGGGAGGAATTGTATCAGTTGGATGGGTTTGTGTTTTCAGGGCATTATCTTAATTTTAAACACTTAAGGGATCTGTAAAGGCACCTGAACCATCAAGACTGGGCTTAAAGCCCTTACCTAAGGCTACACCATTGACAAGTGCAGAGAGAAAAAAAGGTCGTGATGGCAGCTCACCGTTCTTAGAGGCTGTGTGTGGGGACAGGGAATGCAGGATGCAGTGCACAGGAGCCTGCTCCAAAATTCACTTCCACCAGCATCCACACTCCCAATGCACAGAGCAACGGTGGCCAACTTACTCTTGCTTCTCTGGGTTTCTTTTTCAGGCAGATACTGATGGGTGAGACATTTAAAATCATTGGAAAACTAATAAATTAATAAATATGGGGAAGGGGTTCTGTCTGAAACTGTTTTGTTCAGCATTTTCAGGCTTCACCTAACAGCTGGAATAGGCAGTTTATCTCTTTTCCTTAATTTATGTATCTTTACTTGGGTGGGATGTGGAGGAAAAGGAACTGTGGAGGAAACAGCAGACGGTATACTGGTTTTGGCTGGGAGTTAGTTTTCTTCACAGCAGCTGGTATGGGGCTGCATTTTGGGTTAGTGCTGGAAAGAGTGTTGGTAGTACAGTAGTTTTTGTTTTTCCTGAGCAGAGCTTGCACAGAGTTAAGCTCTTCTTTTCTGCTCCTCACTCCATCCCACCAGTGAGGAGGCGAGGGGTGCACAAGGAGCTGGGCGGGGACACAGCTGGGACAACTGACCCCAGCTGACCCAAGGGATATCCCACACCAAACGGTGCCAATGTTAGCACATAAAGCAGGGAGAAGAAGGAGTGCACGGGGACATTTGAAGTGATGACATTTGTCTACCCAAGTTACTGTTACATGTGATGGAGCCCTGCTTTCTTGGAGATGGATGAACTTCCAGTGGGAAGTGGTGAATGAGTTCCTTGCTTTACCTTCATTGCATGCACAGCTTTTGCTTTCTCTGTTAAACTGTCTTAAACCCAACCCATGAGTTCTCTCACTTTCACCCACCCAAATCCCTCCCCCAATCTCAACATGGGTCAGGAATGAGTGAGCAGCTGTGTGGGGTTTAGTTGCCAGCTGGGGTTAAACCACAACAAAGATGTGGGGATTTTGGGGGGCTGCACAGTAGATACTGAAAATCAAGGTAGAGGATGTTGTTGCTTTCTACCTTAAAACTGTTCCAGGTATCTGCTCAGCTGGTTAGCCAGGTTTTTCTCTGCTTTGGTGGCTGGGGCTGGACCACTTTTGTGAAACATCTGCAAAAACAGACCATGCATCTATGTTTGTGGAAAAAATCTCCTCAGAAAATGGGGAGAAGAATAGATGTTTTCTGTCCTTTCAGGCAAAGGCCAAAAAGAATTAAAAAACCCCATAGCAGCTGTACACTGAACAGCTTTCTCCAGTCATCTTTATGAGAGGAGCTCTGAGTGTGGCCTTCCTTGGGTGCTACTCCTGTGTCAGATTCTCTGCCGGAGCAAGATGCATGTAGCATCCATGCATGGATGCAATAGCATCCATATGTGCTTTGGAGGCCCACAGGACAGCTTCCCGGAGAAATCTGGGTGGGACAGAGAAAAGGGGGGACCAGGTAATGAGTCACGCTGTGAATTCTGCTGCTGCCCATGAAAAATGTGGTTGAGTATCTAATTCTAGGTGTTACTTTGTGACACTGGTGAAATATCTCTTGATGATAAGAAGCAGCCTCTGGCCTGGCACTGGCAGCCTCACAGTAACTGCTGTACGCGGATGAGGGGATTGGGTCAGCACGAGCACGTGGGGACCAGCCATGGGGAAAGGAGCCCATGCACCTCGTTGGTGGCCAGAGCAGCTTCTGGCAGGTTAATTGTTAGCCACGGTGTACACTCGCGTTGGGCACACAGGGCCCTTCCCGCTGTTGGCCATCCTCAGAAGCAAACACACCCTGTGTCAAATCTACCCCCAGCGCGTGGAGTTGCACCCGGGTGGAGCAGCACCTGGCCATGGAAGGGTTGTTTTAAGAGGATGCTGAAGCTGAGTGTGCCGTGTCAAAGAGGAAGAGCAGGGTCGGGGAGGCCAAAAGCCGGGGAAGGAGGCTGCAGTCGCTCTGTTGAGGCCACGTCAGCCAGACAGAGGAGCATAAACAGCCGCGGAGGAAAATGAAGGCAGAGCATTTAAAGCCGGTGCGCATTTCCGAGGCAGAGCGAGAGACATCTACCGGCTCCCGCATCTCCGCCACCGGGGCCCCCTCCCACTAATTACGGCAAGGCTGCCTCTCCTTTCAGCTGACAGCCGGGGAGCGTAATTAGCGTCTAATAAAACCCCGAAAAGTCAGGAATGCAAAAGCGGGCTAAACAATAAACACGCCGGGCTGCGGCGGGGCGGGGGCGGGAGGCCGGGCGATGGCTCGGCTAAGCGGAGCGCGCAGTGGCACTGTCACCGCGCCGCCAGCCCCGAGCGCGCCGCCAGCCCGCTGCAGACAGACAGCTCGAATTAATCCCAGGAGGCGCGCGTGACAGCCGAGCCAGGCAGACAATTAGAGTGAAGGAGGAAATTGGAAATGGCAAAGGTGTGAACATATGTCAAATTACAACTAAATGATAAATTACAATTCTGTCATTGAAATAAGCGGTAATTAAGAAAGATTTCAGCTAGCCCTCTTGGAGGAAAGAGAGGAGGAAGAGGAGTAAGCAGATTTTTCNAAAAAAAAAGCCCACCCCGACCCTCCCCGATCTATTTAAGCCGCTGCACTCTAATTATTTTAAACAAGCCTGGCGCAGCACAGCTGACAATTAGGAAACCCTGCTTGCAAGGCCCGGGGGATTCATGTGAGCTCTCATCATCACTGCCGGCTCCACGTCCTTCCCATTTTGGCACCGCGATGGATGAAGGCAGGCGGGGCTGCCTGCCCTTGCAGCCCACTCTGCTGAGATTTGAACCAGCCAGGGAATCGCGGCTTTGGAAGGCAGAATCCCTGCCCAATTCAGGAGTCATGGTACCTGAGGTCCCTCTGGCCCCTGGGCACATCCACTGTGAATTTTTTTGCAGAAATGGGATTTCTGTGGAACACAACTGCTATTCCCCAGCTGGTGTTATCTGCTGAGAGCCTGTGCCAGTAGTTGACACTGCTCCTCCCCACAGAGGGGGAAAGCGCGCCCGGGTAATGATGAATGTTTAGCTTCATGGTAGCACATTTGTCATGTGAAATTAAAATAATATTGTGTAAACAGCACCTTTCGGCTAAGGAGCTGGAGATGCTGTGCAAATACAAATGGGGGTGGGGGGGGGTTTAGATATCAACTGTATGCATAGGTAGACTTTGTACCTCAACAGGACCTGTTTCTACATAAAAGAGTTGTTGCAGAAATTTATCTATTGGCTATAATTGTTTAAAATACACTGAAGCCGGTTTAGCGTACAAATCAATATTAAATCTCTACAAAGCGATCGGCTCCCTTTGCGTTTCATTACATCTATTAGGTCTAATTAATCTGCAAATGGAGTGACATAAAGATTTTTTTTTTTTTTTAAAGCAAGATAGGCTAATTACAGGTCAAAGGCTTTTTATATGCACCCTTATCATCCCTTACGTATGTACGTCCATCATACACAAACAGATGAGAGATGGCCCATGGATACATTTGCACATTGATGATCTGGCTTTGAAATGCAAGGTTTTGCACCAGACCTCCCTACTTCAACAAGAGAGGAGAAGGAATAAAATAATTCAAAGTGTTAAATGCTTCAGCATGCTTTCCTGACAGCAAGGTTGGCGCTAGTGACCATCATCGGGGGATAAATCATTTTGCAGCCACTGCAGCCAGAAAGTGAAGTTCAGATCCTGGAGAGCTTAATTAGGAAGCATGTTAAAAGTGAAAAGGTGAGAGTCATGTTAATTATGTGGGGTTCCTCTTGGAACAAACCCAGGCAGCAACAGTGCTGTAAGGCTAAGGGAGCATCGTGTTGTTCCTGCATTAATCAACCCACGTTACTGGTATAACACAATTGCTTATACAAAACCCCATCCAAATGCAAAGGCAAACTGCAGGTGGAAGCTTGAATTTGATTGCACTTGATTATTGTGACATAACCGTATGTTTTTGGAGCAGCTCCATGCTCCGAAGAGTATTTCAGACACCAAGTGGGGTGTTGTAAGAGCTCTCCTGTGCTGGCATGAATATGCAGCCCGCAGGTTTTGACCAGACTCTGTGGATTGTTGGGATTTTTTTCTACTGCAAAAAAGGTCTGTGAAATTGAAGACTCTTGGTTATCACACGCAAGGGAACTTTCGATATGAGGTCCCAAAGGTTTTATAGATTAGCAACCCAGTAAATTTTTCTGCTTTGTCCTCTTGATGAGGGCTTAAATCTTGTAAAAATCCTAATTGTGGGATACATACACATAATGTCTACAATTCCTGCCTCAAAATTAATGATGATGATGATAACAATAATAAAGTTTCGCTTGAGTAATCCCTCAGTGATGATAATTAGGATAATGGTGAAACTTAAGCTGTGAAGGCATAACTGCTGGTCTCTGAAGCCTTTTAGCTCCCCCACTTCAGCCCTCTGGAATCACCACTGCCCTCAAGGAAACCTGCATTTCTGGAATACTCTTTGCCAGGATGACCTATTTCCAGACATTTGCCCCCAAACCTGTGTGATGTGCTGGCAAGTCTTTCTTTGGGAAGCCATCCAGCAGACCACCTGGAGAGGACATAGACTGGTTTCCCAACGGTACCCCTCTCTGGAGTTCAGAGGGGCACAGTTCCCCCTCACAGGTGCTTCCCTGTTCAGACACTGTCATGGTCTGGCAGCAAGTGAGAGTTTTGTACATGGAGGCTTTTTCTGTAGTGATGGAGAAGCCCAAATTAGCACCTGTAATAGCCCAAGATGTGTGCTTGTCAAACCTCTGCCAAATCTCTGCTAGTGACAAAGATCACAACTACAAGTTTTTCCTACATACTCTTGATTCAGGCAAAAAAACCAGGGTTTTTTTTCACTCTTCTGTGGGTTTTTTGCCCCACCTGCCCTGTCCTATCAGTATTACTTACTGTTCAAAAATTTTCATAAATCACAGTTTTCAGCTGTGATATTAGTCTATCAAAATCTGAGGTGCAATCAATAAAGTTTTACTAAGCAGTCCTTATAAATGATGTATTAGAGTAGTTCACAAAGGAGGTCTGAAATACCTTGTATTTTCCATAATATTAAGTATAAAAGAAAATAGATAAACTAGTGATATCAGCAGGGAAATGGTTGATTTGACTGGTGAACTGTCCTGGTCTCTTCCTCTCCCTTTCTCCATCCCCTCACCCCTGTATGACTGAAGTACAGGAGGGTCAGCCTGTACTTGTGTTTCAAAACTACCATGTGGCAACTGCCCTATATCTGATGCCATTTCACTTGGTTTATGTTTTACAGGATTCAAAATCCAAAATTCTGCTGAGAGACATCAACCCACTAGGAATGCGTGGAATAGGTATCTGGAAAGGAACTCCTCAGACATTTCCACAAGCAATGAATTCTCCCAATGGGTTTCTGCCTTAACCCCACCAATGTCTGATATAGTGACACTGATCCTGAGGAAAAAAAAAAATGCAGCTCTGCCTTTGCCTACCTTCTGTTTGATGTAGGGGAAAGAATAGGAAACAGGGAGCATCTTATCCATGTACTGGCCTGGTAGACATATTAAAATGCATCATCACCATCATCATCTGTCATTAGCCACTCCAAGCACTGAGTTATGGCGTGGAAAGCAGAGATTATATGTGCAACAAGGGGGGGAAACAGCATTTAAGGCCAGGAATATATTTGGCACTGACAGTGCTCTGAAATGGTTTGGCATGAGAATGTCACCCATTACATGGATGTGTCGAGTATGTTGTTCAACACTTCTGCAGCCGTACGTCTGCGACTGGGTGTGATTATCACACATGGAAAATGGATTTGCAGGAAAGACGGCCTGTGACAAATATTAGATAATCATTGACCATTTGAGGCAGCTCCTTGCGGATTCAAAGAAACAAAGCTTAAGAGCAACACACTAATAATTCAGGTTATTTTGAGAACCACTGAAGATATGTTCCAAAATTAACTGCATGTAAGGTAAAAAAGAAACTGCAGAAAGAAGCAGATGAGCTATAGTTTACACAATATTTTTCCCATAGTTTAAAAAGAAGAATAAATTCTCATTATAAATACTTCAGCTTGACAATCTGGGACACCATTACCAAAGATTTTCTACCCTGACAAGAGCCCAACATTACAGCCTTCAAGAATTGTATTAGACCACAGCTGGTTTTAGCATCTTAAAAAACCAAGTTTAGCTTCCATTTGAGATTAAAAGAATATAAAACTAGTAGTTTTTACTCCTGCCATGCACTTTAAATCATGTCCTAATAAAAAGCAGGTGACTGCAACAGACAGTGTATTCAGACAACTGCAACCTCCTTCATGCTGTGTTTATTTTAGAGATTGGAAACAGGCAGGAGCACATCAAGTTTGCAAATGTCAGGCTCTGCATATATGTTTGAATTCATGAAAACGACAGGCTAACCTGGAATATTGTTTTATGGATTCATTTCCTCCCTATCCTTCCCCAACCCTCTGCACCTTCAGGAAACCTCCTGTGATAGCAGCCCCCTAATTTTTACTGTGTATCTCCAGTCAAGCTGTTCTGGCCCTGAGTCAGATCACTGTCTACAGCTGCCGAAAATTGATTTATCTCCCCACCGGGGTTGCCGGTGATGACCAAAATATCAGAGTAATTCAAGATTTGTGGTCGTCTGTACAAACTGATTCCTTCCCCCTACCTTATTTTACAAGCCAAAGTAATACTTTAGTCTATCTTCTTCCCACCAGCATTCTTTGAACTTCATTTCATAACCATAATGCTATAGTAGCAAAAACATCTGAAAAGGATACAGCAATTCACAGCAAATTAAAAAAGTATGTCCCAGAGTCTGTGCAAAAATTTACAGTCAGCAAATGAGTACGGAGAATCATAGACAAATCATAGTCTTGATTCAGCAAATATTTGGCAGGTATCCTGACGTGCCCTGCAAGCCCAGAATAAAGTAGGACAGAGAAAAAACCTGAAGGAGGAGGTAAGACAGGAGTTGTGGTGTTGGGGAGGAAGCAAGAGCATTTTGCACCATTTTTTTGAGAGGGAAGGTGGGTGCTGCAGACCAGCAGCCTCCTGTTGTGTGTCCATCGCTGCAATGTTCATCAGCAGCAGCACCTCCAGCCCCGCTCTCCCCTCACACCCAGAGTGAGCTCTGCAGCTGGGCCCAAAGCTGTTGTGTGGGACCCGAGGACACCCTCAGGCATGGCCATGTCCTACCCTCAGGCACCATCCAGAAGTGACACCGGAACAGAGGAAGCCTGCTCTGCTCCAGCTGGGTCCACTCCTCCAGGGAGCCCAGCACAGACCTGCAGAGCATGGAGAAATTCCTGCTAGGGCAGTGGCATCAGCATCAGCTGGTGGGCAAAAGTGATGGGAGATCCTGTGGGACGCCCACTGTGGCTCCAAGCTCATTGCTCAGCCCTGGGGGCACGTTCCCAACCCCTTGGAAGCCCTGAAGGGTGGCTGGTTTGGGCCCTTCAGAACCACACACCGAGCCCAGCACACGGCAGTCTTTCCCTCCCATGAGCCTGCAGGCACTACACCAACACAGACACCAAGGGGTGATGAAAGCATCCAGAGCACCGGGCTCATCCATGACATTTCCACTTCTCAAACTCACAGGCAAAAGGGACTATCATTATCCACTCTTAACGAGGCCCTTAATGATGATCCTGTTGCTCGGTGACTGGTGCATATAACCGACAGGTGCATATAACAACACACAGCCAGAGCTGCTTATAAATCTGTGACCTATTCCAACTTAGATTTGCTGAGGACCTGACCCAAAATATTTATTCCCTTGTGGAAAACAGATACTTCAGGTCTCCTAATGGTCTCCAACGTTCCTGGCTGACCCAGTTTGGAGCATGAGCTACACTCAGCCCTATTTCAGCATTGAACTAGTTCCATCAGAAATGGTTTCCTTTAAAACTGCTTCCACCAAATGACACACTATGAAAACGTTTGGATTTTTTTTTGAGAAGGAGAGAAAGAGAAAGCGAGTGGAACTAATCAGAAAATATACACCGGGTAAACCGAAACGGGCATTATGTAACATCAATAGAGTTCCTAATTAATTCAGATTCATTCAGATTTTACAGCCCTTTTCAGAATCACCATTTTTGTTCAGACAGAGGGAAGGAAACTATAAGATAATACAAAAATACATGTGACCACAGCTCCTGAGCATATTAATGAAGAGAAATGTAGAAAAGGCAGGATTTTTTCAGAAGAGCAGAATAGCATCTACAGTGATAGATGCAGGGTGCAGCAAAATAGGTCACTAAAGGGAAAATATGTGTAATGAATTATATAAAGCTGTATCTATAAAAATGGATGTATTGATGAAAAGTGATTTTAAAATGAAGGCTCAGATACAAATCATTAGTCCCATGGCCAAGACTAATACGTATTCTGCAGTAATAAGCGATGTCATTACAAGTGAATAACAATGCTGTAATGGGCAAGGAGCCTTGCTGGGGGAGGGGACTGATTATCAAGCAATTTAGAAACCTTTTCTCAATTGTTCACGTAGCTTTAGTCGCCTCAGGTGCTGCTGGCAGGGGCAATTTCCAAAACGTGGTGGCAATGCCAAGGAAAACCAGGAGGAAATTCAAAATTTGGAGTGATGATGGGGACGACTCTGCAGGGACTCCATCAGGGGCTGGCCCACTGAAACCTCAGGGGGATGTTACTGCATTGGGTGAGCGTGGGAAGCACAAGAAATGACCCTACTCCTAGCTGGGTGACTAGAAAGGACCGCTGAGGACTTGAGGACAGAGTGGACGGGCGAACCTCCAGCTGCATCCCCCGCTGCATTCCCGACGGGCTCATCCCCTGTGCTGCCAAAGCCTGGCCTGCCCGGACGAACCACGTCCCTGCTTTTCACACCTCTAATGTGTGCCCAGCAGGCGGGCATCGCAGCGCACACAGGCCCTCCCGCTCCCCTCCTCTGCTCCATCTCCCCGGTGCCGGCGCCCTCCGGCCGGGGAGCGGCAGCGCCCGGTCGGTGCCGTCCCGCTGGATCGGCCGTGGGGGAATGGATGAGCAGTGCTGAGCTGATACCAGCTGAGCAATATAATGCAGTGCCGTCAGGAGCATTACTCACGGCTGATGAACACATACTTTCTCCAGTGAAACACATACATTCCAGAAAGAAATGCATAGATCATTTGCTGGAGCACATTTATTATAGCGAAATGTGTACCTCAACTAATGAAACGCATAGATCAAATAGTAAAATGATTATGCTCACACCTAGAAGGCTCAACCATTTATTTATTTTTAACCAACTTATTTTGGTTAGGAGGCTGAGCATGGTCCTCCCCCTCCCAGGGATTAGCAGCCCAAATCCCATTTTTTTTTTCTTCAAAAGTGTATTTATTTTCCCATCGTACAAACCCAGGTTTCCAACCCAAGCTCACTGAAAAATAAATCAGTGTGGAGCCCTCTCTTACAGGAGCTGAGCATCCGAGCTGAAGACAGTTTTGCTATTGAAGATGGATTTCACTACTGAGTATTAGTGGATACTATATCTGGCGTGCCTGCTAATTAAAAATTATGTCTGTGTACTACAAAACATTTTAGGCATTCTCCCTTAAATGTTAGTTTTGCTGCCCACTTGAGACGTCTTCTGCATCCTTATTAACATCTTCAGACAGAAATAGGTTGAGTCACTGCCCCTCCAGGGTCAGCCATAAACCAGCCATTCCCAGTACATAAATCCAGCTGGCTCCAGCTCGTGCTCGCCCTGAGGAACGAAACAGGTCAAACACTTTGTTTACAACTAAGGAATCCCCCAGTACACATGTGCCACCCATAACCCCAGCTCAGCAATGCTGGGAACGGATGTAAATCCCAGAGTCATGCTATGGCATTGACATCACTGACACACTGACCGACTGGGAAAAAACCCCAGAGCCCTGACCCATTCTGCTACATGGAATCCCAGCAGCAGCCAAAGGACACCTGGACTTCTTCTCGACAGCTGGCTTGATTAACAACAAAGCAGTGTTTTGAAAAAAATAAATGAGGAGTTTCTATTTTATTGGACTAGCCTTTCCTCTGCTGAATTGTATCTGAAAAACCAACCTAGGGGAGGGGGCAAAAAAGCAAATTGCTTTTTGGAGCGAGCAAGGAAGGAAAAATAGACCAATAAAAGCAAAAACCGGCAGAAGATCAGGTATGAAATGACTGCACTCAATATCCCTTTCCCCTTTCTTCTCCTGAACACCATTGGTTTCCAATTGTAGAGCGTATTGATTAGATTTTTTTTTCATGTTAACTTTTAATTGCCTTGCTGCAGCTGCCAGGCAGTGCCTTGCTGAGCCCATTTCCAGCCTCCATCTCGAGCGCCCCACCACCCCCAGCACCCCGTGCTCTCCATCAATAGGAAATCAAGCTCACAGAATAACTCTTCCTACTTTTCACACTTAGCAGCGAAGCTTTCTCAGCCTGCTCGCGTGTCACCACCCTTCCGAGCAGCTTCACCGCCCAACTATCAGCCCTCCTGGACACTTTTTATCTTCCTTACAAACTTATCTTTCGAACATGCTTTTTAATGTGTAATCGTTTGCTTCAGCAGGGGAGGCTTCCTTGGGGTTTATTGTGCTTAACTGGCCCTATGGTTGTGAGCCTTCCTGATAGAAGATGTTGTAAAAACACACGGAGGTCGGGCTGGATATTTGCGTTTCCATTTCATGGAGATAACGACATTTTCCCTAAGTTATATGAGTCCCATTTCATTATTCCGTGAACCTCTCGGTGAACCTCGGGCTTCACTATATAATTTATGGTCCCTGATACAATCCAACGGTGTAATCTCATGATTTATGTGCTTCATTTATAATTTGATCATTTCGGTATAATACGTGTTTTCCTGGATGATTTATGTACTTTCACCTGTAACGTATGTGTTCCGTGCCATGATATACGGATTCATCAGCCACGCGCTGTGCCGCTGATGGCACTTTCCCAGGGAGGAAGGTGGGACACCCCAGCCCGAGGCCAAGTCCCGAGGTTAATTGCAATCAATTCACCTTCCATGCAATTACACTTTCATCTGCACGCGCCTGTGAAGTGAGCATGCTTAACGCCGTATCAGCGGGAAAGCAAATGTGCCTCTTTTCCCCTCAGAGCCAATAAAGCCAGCCGTGGCACAGGATTACAGGGGGGCAGCGGGGACAGCTTAGCCCTCCTTTCTAACATTTCCATTGAGAAGGTGCTGAGAATTAATTAATTATGTCCCCGTTGTGCTGATTAACGCAGGTCTCGTTTTGGCGAGTATCCCGAATGCTGACGAGGCAGCAGTCGCCTGCTCTGATTTCAGGAGAGCATCCCCGTGCGGGCGCAAAGCCCAGGAAAACAAAACCACACCCCTCTCTAACTCCCTCCCTCTGAAATGAGGGCTGGAAGGAGCCAGAGGGACCACCCTGTCTGCTCACTGGTGGGATCAGCTGTGCCCAAACTTTTCCCCGCAGCAGCAACCCCACCACCCTCCAGGTCACACACATTCTTCCCAGCTCTTTGCACCTTTACCACCAATCTCATTCATTTTCAGACTCCTGGTCCCTTCCTGCTACACAATCTGGGCTTCTGGTCCTGTCCATCTCACCCCCCCACCTTCCTGCACCTACCATTTAGCCTCAGCATAAATAAACCCTGCTGTTTCCCCTCTCCTGTGCAGGACATGCTCCCCACAGCACACACCATCCTCAGTGCTCTCAGGTGAACTCTTGCCAATTAATCCATCTTTTTCTCCAACATCAGCGCTCAGACTGGGGCAGACAATGCCACCTGAGCCCTTGCTAGCACTGGGTAGTGCAGAAAGTCTCTCTCACCTGAGATCCACCCCTCGTTTCACCCAGTGAGGCATCTGGTTTTCCACAGCTGTGCTTTCTGTTCAGGTTGTGATGCTCTCCAATCCCAGCAGACCCTTTCTGCCTGTTGAGCTGCTGTTTTGCTAAGGGTTCCTCACCAGGGATGTGCACCATTTACTCCTACCTAAAACCAGTCCTTTGCACTTGTCCTTACTGAAGCACCTTGCCTTTTCTCCAGCTGTCCCTATTGCCATGCATCCCACCACAGGGATGGGGCACAAAGGTGATGGTTCATGGTCAGTGGCTCTTTCCCACTCCATGGTCTGCATCCCTGTGGCTTCTACAGGAGACTGTGGCTTGAGACAGCATCAGAAGCCTTGCTGAGTGAAGATATATGATATTCATTGCCTCTCCACATGGCTTATTGCCCTGTCACAGGAGGAAATAAGGTGAGTTTGACATGATTTGCTCCTGACAAATCCCTGTTGGCTGTTACTTATCTCCATGCTATAATCTAGAGGCTCATAAATAATTTGCTTGATTATTTCTTTCAGCATTTTTCCATGCACTAAGTAGGCTGACTGGTCTATGGCTCCTTGGTCCTCTTGCTTTGCCTTTTTTCAAAGATGGACATTCCTGTTATCCCCTCCCAGGCTTCAGAAACCTCCCCTGGTTGCCACCAGTTCTAAAAAAATAAGACTGCCAACAGCTAAATGACTGTTTCTGTGAGCTCCCTTGGATCCAGTCTTGTGGAAAATATCCTACTGTATTTTTCTTCCACCCTAAATTCAACCTCCTTGTTGCTGATATGAACACTGTCAACCTAAAAAAAGTTCATTGATGAAGAAATGGGTAAAGCTGGAGGAAAAATAAGAAAGATATGGAGTGCTTTTGTCCTCTTGACATCACCTATTGCTGGCTTTCCCACCTCATTTAACAGTGGATCACCCTTTCCTGGTCATCATGAGAATTAAGATACCTGTGGAACATAGCAGCATCGGAATGAGGTGTTTCCTTGTGCTCTCTTAGAATATATATATGGATGTATATAAATGTCTGGTTGTATATAAATACATAACAAATGTAAAAAAAAGGGTATAAAACAAGCTGATTCTTAGATACCAGAAGGGGCAGGATGCCCATGTGGACAGGGCATTCCCCCAGCACCAATGCTGCTCATTTTCAAATATCCCAGCCTGCGAGGTAGCTTGCCAAAAGAAATACCACCAAGCTGCAGCTTTTAACCACATGATGAGACAAAAGCCCAGAACAAACTTAGTGTGTTAAAACTCAGCTGTATAAACAGGAGGAAGCTGGCATGTGTGCAGTCTTTTAAGTGTAAGCCAGATGTGAATCCAGCCGTGGTGCATCCCTTCCAAAGCCAGGGTCTGAGGAGCAGGGACTTACACAGCCCTGCCTGCCCTGCTGCCTGCTCCCCTCCTCAGCACAGAAACTTGGGCTCTTGTGTTCATGTCTCTGCATTAAGATGGAGCATCTCTACATTATCCTAAGATTTTGAAATTGAAAATCTGTTTGACAGACTTTGATGGTATTTGCTGGGGGAATCACAAGTGGAGACCCCTTCTTAGAAAAATAAAATACTTTGTTTAATTGGGAATTATACAAACAATATTCTCCAATATAACAATCAAAAATACAAAAATAAACCCCTCAAACCCCACAAAACTCCAACAAAAAGCATGCAGCCCCTCAAAGACCTGAGCTGTGACCTAACTGGTTTTGTTAGATAATATTGGCTATCCCTGACAATTAAAAGCATCTTTCAGGAATGCGGTGCTTTAGAGATCCTATCTATATGTCAGAAAAGCCTAGGCCTCTGGCATCTGAGATCAATTACTGTACTGCATAAGAAATAAATGTTGCCTCAGTGCAAGTGAGGAGGGAATTTTGTCCATCTTAGCTGAAACCAGTCACCCAAAAACAGGTCTAAGGAAGTAGCCGTTAAACTCCCAGCACATCAGAAAAGACGAAGAAGGATTTATTAATTCTTGCCTCACTGGGAAAAGACCTCTGAGAGCATAAGGTAAATTTGCATCCCCCAAATATTGCCATTTTTCCTTGGCCTTGCTCTCCAAAGGGCAATGCCACATCTGGTCCCTGTTTTGCATCGTCAGGGCCTGGGTACATCGAGTGTCACTCATAACCATCCATCACTCAGTGCAGCCCACAGACCTCTGGGTTCTAACAACTGGGGGGAAGGAGAGGAGAACAGGAGAGAGGAAAAAGAGATGCATTGCAGCCTGTGGACACACCCCAAGCACAACAGCATCAAAAAGCTGAATTTCGGAGTGACCTCTTTGCCGTTGGCATGTCTGGGTTCACAGTGAGGCACCGGCCAGCACAGCCCCGAGATGGCCTGGCAGGGAGAAGGGAAAGATGTCCATCCCAAACTGGCCTGCATGTCAAGAGCTACTGCTGTGCCAGAAATGACCCTCTGCAACTGCAGGCAGCAGGTGCAGACCCTGGGACCCACAGTGCTGCTGCTGGCCAGTCTGCTGGTGCTGCTGTCACAAGTAAGGCTGTGAACCCCAGGGATGTGCCAGTGAAGAGACTTGCTGGAGAGTGACTTCCCAACTTAGCTCACATCCTGCCATCAGGTGTCCTATGAGCTGCTCTGAAGGTACCTCAGAACCACATATTCTGGTCCTGGGTGTGCTGCTAGCAGTCAGCTTCTCGGGGAAGAGTGACCTCACAAGCACGTGGCACAGCTGTGTGAAGGCTGCTGACAGAAATTACCTCAGAACTCCAGTTCATAGAATCAGGCAATGGTTTGGATCAGAAGGGATCTCAAAAACTTTGTTTCCAGCTCCCCTGCCATGGACAGGGACACCTTCCACTAGCCCAGGTTGCTCAAAGCCCCATCCAACCTGGCCTTTAGCCCAGCAGTTCTGGCTCTTTTGGTGACTTACCAGCCCCCCTGCAGAACTGGCTGCACCAGCACACACCAAAGCCAGTGCCTGCCTCTGCCCCACCAGCTGTGCAGGCAACACAACAAGCACAAACACCATCCAGGCTGCCCATCTGCTCTCCAAACACCCTACATGCACCCAGCCTTCCCACCCTGCTTACACCTCAGCAGTCTCTTTTCCTTGGCAGGCTTCAATTCCCAAATAGCATCTGATAATGGGTCTGAATACAGATTTTCTCATTATTGACAAGGACTCATTCCCAGCTACAGTAGCAGGAGCTTCCTGACCATACCCACCACCATCAGTCTTTACTTTTCACTGTCACTCCTGAGGCACCTCTCCAGATGTGCTGCTAGCTCAAGAGCAGCCTCAGGGAAGTATTGCATTTGACTTGTGCCATCAGAGAGGCAGAAAGCTTGCAGAAGATGAGACAGCTGCCACCCTCAAGGATTTGCATGGTTCTTGCTAAGGGGCCACAACGAGTGCTCCAAGGGAGCATCAAGGCAGGAGGATAAAGCACGGAGCCTGCCAACCACAACGTAGGAACAAAGCCATTTCCTCCAGACACAGAAGGAAGCAGGGCACTTGTGTGGAAGAGACTGGCCAAGGGCCAGCAGTGACCTCACCTCAGTATGCTGGGTGGGTTTGCCACTGAGATGGAGATCTTCAAATATGAACAAAGAAAAAAAAAATCAAAATCTGAGGGGAAACAGGTCCCATGCTCTCGGTAGCAACCTTGTTTGAGCCGTGAATGTTGGACTGGAATCCTGGGTAAAACAAAAAGTGCAGCCAGGTACTTGAGGTCACATATAAACATAAAATATGTTTTTCTGTTCAGTGTCCTTATTGATATGGATCAAGCTCTGGTTGCTGTAAAGGCCCCTGTACCTACACAGCTTTGCATCAGGCACTCTTTATCCTGTATTTTTAAGGTCAATGAATATGGGTTTTTTCACCTATAATTTAATTTAAAGTATCCAGTAGTGAACAGCAGAGGATAAACCCCAATAAATAATTTCTTTTATTTTGAGAAAAATAATTAGGGGGTTGTAAATATTTTATTTTACAAGTGAGGTCCTTAGTAAGACCTGCATTGTGCCCAAACACTGAGTTTCCATTCAGACAAAGAATTTGTGGGTGGGACTTGGCTCCAGGCAGCTGCTCAATTGAATAACCTCACCAGCAGTGCAGATGTAACATGGACCTACCATTTTTCAAATGTCAGAGGACTGGTCTGGACACAGACACTTCCCACCAAACACTTCTGCAAACACTTGGTTCAACCAAGCACAAGTCATGAGAAATTCTGAGTTTTATAGAACAGGAGGCTGAACTTCAGGCTCAGCACAGCCCCCACTTCTGAACAGGTACTTGTGCTAACAGAGACAGGTGACAGCCATCAGTCCCTGGGAGGACCATAAGGCTGATGTCTGAGAAGGTCTGTCAGGGAAGAGGACAAAAGCATGATGCTGAGATGCTGAAGATCATTGCACTTTTGAAGGAGAAGGAAAGAAGAGTTTTACTCTCTCTAGTGACACAGCATGTTCCTTGTAGCAGATTTATCTTTGCTCTCAGGAGGCACCCAAAGACAAGACCAACAGTGAGTGAGCCTGCAAGGAGTCCACAGTGAGGTCATGTAGCACCCGTGGGATCAGGAGCCTCTACTGCCAAAGAGTTTGCAGCTGGGTGCCCATAGAGACTGCAGGTGGGCAGCAAAGGGGTGATTAATGTCACCCATCGAGAGCAGAGCAGACACTCAGCTCTTGAAAATAAATCCCAAGTTCAAGTAGTCAGCTCTGAAGGTATGTAGGAAGGACCAAACATTTCTCTCCTTATCTGGGATGTCCCAAGGACACCCTGACTGTGCTGCCACAGCCCCTCAGTGGCATTCTGGGACCCAGCCAGGCAGCCCCAGAGTGCCCCACAGGTAACTGAGAGCCTGGGGCCACCCAGGGCCACCCCGCCCTGCCCCAGCATGGCCAAGGACAGCAAGGACCCCACCCCAAGCATGGTGAGCCACTTTCCTCCTCTCGTTTCCCCAGGCTTCTTCCCCAGCACCTGTTGCAGGTTTATGGGTTTCCTCTCATGACAACTCTACTGCTGCTTCATTGTCTGAGGTACAGGGGGGCACGTCTGGCAGTGAAACCATCATTCAGAGAGCTAAAAAGTGAAAAAAAGACAATTCATGTCTCTCAAGCTGTTCTCACAGCCTCTCCTAGCCCAAGGCTGAGCACCTTGGAGTGAGGGACAACAGAAGTGACAAAAGCTGCTCCTCCCTTTCATTTTAAAAATTAGAAAACAAGACTCAAATTATTTTTTGCCTCCCAGGCAGGAAGTGACCCATACTCATCCTGCAGCACCCAGAACTGGCAGGTTGGGGTCTGGGTGGGTGGGTGACTCTCATTGCCCCTCATTCCAGGATCGGGAGCACCAAAAATAGTGGGTTGGCACATCACACAGCTTTTAGGAGTGACTTCCCTGCCAGAGACAGGTGGGTTTGATCAGTATGGGAATACTGTTCATTAGGAAAAATTGAAAACTTTTCCTAAAATAAAAAAAAAAAAAAAATTAAGAAAAAGGAAAAAGAAATTTGAGTCAGTGTGTTTCTCTTGCCTGCAAGACGCCCGTGAGCTTTTGTGTCTGTTTAGCTGCAATCTCCTGGTTTCTTTGTTGTCAGAGCACATTTCACTCTCGTGTCAAAGTGTGTCAACTCTAACCTTTCCCTCTGCAATGCTGGCACCCCTCCAGCCCCCCGACCCCGCTGCCTCAGCCAGCCACAACAGCCCCCCGCACGGCGAGCAGGCACCTCCTCCCCCTCAGCACAGGCAGAAAGGTAATTAAAACTGTTTAGGTATTTTTGTTGTTGTTGTTGCTGTTGCTTTCTGAGGCTCAACAGCGTAAATGTGGCTTCTGCTCAATTAAGCTCTGGGATAAAAATAAAAGAAAAGAAGGTCTTAAAGCAGTTCTTTATTTCTGCATATTAAAACTGGAGCCTGAGATTTACTGAGACCCCCTCCCACCACCCACATTGAAGGAAACCTTCAAATAAAGACGTCTCCAGCCAAAATGACCATTATTATCCACAAGCAGGTACATATAGATATACACACACATATATATTAATGCATATATACACATGCACACATACCTATATATAAACCCCAAATTTGTTTGTGCCTATTCCTGCTAATGCTAAGGGTGCATTCCTCCCCATTACAACACCATTTGCACATTTATAGGAGGAATAAAGAAGGAAAAGAAAAAAGATGCATGATACACACGGAGGAGCCTTTCCTCTGCCATCCAGAGAAAGAAGAACTAAAAGGATTATAAAAGTTCAGATTAAAATGATATAAAATCTAGCATTTGGCTCCAACACTAGTGCCTTGGTCCTCTGTAGCTAATCTGTATGCACTCTGTGACCTCCTCGCAGCGAACCCTGCTAAATATATTATTCCCACGGGGGCTTTCACTGCTGCTTGGTGTCAGAAATCAATATGTATGAGGCGCGTGGATGGGAATTTCTAATAGATCTGCCTGGCCCTGTGCTGCTTTTCAATATCTGCCTTGGACTATTAGTGCCGGCTCGGTGCCTGTGAAATAACCGAGATAATCTTTTAAGGTGCACTGTTAAGGTGGAACCTAAATGTTGCCGTTTCAATTAAAACAAAATATATATATATATATATTCATAAATCAGTCAGCACTGTGCGTAACCTTGTGTGCCGCCCGATTATAAACAATGATGGGGATTAAAGTATTAGGGCGAGTATGCTAATGTCTAGATTTCTGAGGAAGAGCTTTAGTTTCTTTCTTATTTTTTTATTAATGGAAAATTGCGGGAGGAGGGGGGAGGAATTAAAAGTGGAGGGAATGAGGGATGGCACATTGTCTGTGCGGTCGCCTCCATGTCGGCGGAGCTGCGGAGGTGAAAGAGCGAGATCGCTGTGTTACTGCAGATAATGCACCCATTTTACCTAAGCGACACCAGACCATGCCTCTGCAACGCTCTCCATTTTAGACTGGTTACTGTTTTAGACTGGAGTTACTGCCTGAGTGACCCTGAGTGGTTTTTGGGCGGTTTGTTGGGTTTTTTCAATGATAGGGGCAGCCTTTTTTGGTTATTGCATTCCTGCCCCCGGCTGTTGTTTCCCCTCACTCTTGTGAAGGTGCTGAAGGTGGGCAGGAGAGTGCAGGTTGATGGGTGCCCCCACAGCCCCCACAGCAGGGCAGGGTGTCCTCCCCATGCAGGCAGGCAGTGGAGCAAGGCTCAGGTCTGGGAGCTGGCTGAGGGGAAGGCTGCATCCTGCTCTTCCATTCCCCTTCTCACTCTTTGTTTTCAGTTGAATGCACAGAGGAAGCTGTCTCAGCTCAGTGCACAGAGGTGCAGCTATAAAAGCAATAACTCGCTAAAGGACCTCTCGCTCTCCCTTTTTTTCCCCTTTTATTAGGGAAAAGGTAATCACTAATCCATGCATGTGCTCCCCCAGCTTTACAGGCGGCCAGGCTGAGTTCAGCCCCGTGCTGGAGATGACAAGCGGAGAGTCACCACCCCAGAGGACCTGTTTTAGTCATGTTTAGCTCCGCTGCCCTTGCAAGGTTGTCACCCTACCAGAGGTTGAAGAACTGGCACACAGCCCTGGTATTTTTCTTTCCCCCTCTCTCCTCCTTGCACACTTCACTTAGCACGGCCCAATCCACCTGACAACTCTCCAAAGTGCCCCTGACTGCTTGTCTGGACTGACTGGAGGCAGTGGGGGGCAGGGCAGCAGCCCACCATTAAGGATGTGGGTTTGGGGAGAAGCATAGGGAGAAATTTCTAACCTAGGAGTGCTCACACTGTGTCAGGCCTGTCCATCAGGATAAAAGCAAAAGGCTTCAAAAGGAGGTTTTACGCATTCGAATTTCACAGCAACCCCTTGAAACAAGAGGAAGATGGAATGGGATCTGTTTTGTTCTGTTTTACCTTATAACTGTGTTTTTCTCCACAGGTGCCATGACCCTGTAGGATGCAGCCCTGCTCCTGGAAACAGAAACCCATCAGTGTTACCTGAGAAACATGAACATGGCTTTTGAGACACTTTTTTGGGTCTGCTTCAGCTTCTGGTTAAGCATTAGTGTGGTGCACAGACATAAAGTAAAAAAAACAAACAAACAAAACAAAACAAAAAAATACTCAGGGTGGTTTTTGGAGCTTATTGTTTTCTTTTCTTATGCTCAGCAATAAATAAGCCACAAATCTCTCTAGTCCCTGAAAAAATTTCACCTGAATACACTTCTGCCCCACGCACTGAATATAAATAGATCAGAGCTGCAAAGCTCAATTCTAGATTTAAAAATTCACCTGCAAAGATTGCAGGTATTTCCACCCAGGGAGTGGCTTTCCAGCAGCTCCTCTGGAAAACAGGACCAGGCAGGGATGTGTGCACATCTCAGCTCTGCTGCTTAAGGTCCTGGCCCAGCACAGAGGCGGCACTGTTGATGGCCACGGGAACAAAATTCCAGGTGTGTAGTTTGGATTAACTATCCCTAGCATCTGGTAAAATGCAAATGTTTATAAAGGGCTCCACCATCACTGGTGGTTTTATCCCAGATGCCGAGAGCCAGCTCACTCTCTGCCTCAGCTTCTCACAGTATTTATAATACAAACACTTCTAATCTAAGGAATGCAATTCCCAACAGTTTAGTAGGGCTGAAGTTCCCTTCCCACCTCCCCTTTCCCAACCCATCAATTAGGTAGGTATATGTGAAAACAAACAACCTATGTGTTTTCTGCATCTCTAAGGAGGTGTAATGGTGCAAAGTGCTGGTTATGTGTGTTTACTGATGGGAAAAGAGGAGCAGAGTGGGTCTTTGCAAACTGCAGGTTTGGTTTTACCATGAATGCTGAAAAAGAGTAGCTTTCAGCAGCATAGGCAGGGCTGGAGGAGGAAAGGGCAGGGGAAGGGCTTGCATGCGTGCCACAGCTTTGCAGAGTGGACATGGTGCTGCCAGCAGCAGGAGTGGTGGAAATGAGATCCAGAACTTAACCCTGATGCCCCAGATGGGGCAGGCATCAGACTGTAGCCCAGAAAAATTCCCCTCCCTGGGTGTGGAAATCCCTCACCCTTTTTTTCCTGATCCATTTAGTCTCCTGTCTTTATCTTCACGGCAGCAGAGTAGGCCATGAGAGTCCCTTAAGGTCCACAGCTGATGGTCACTTTGAGTTTGCTTTGCTTTAGTCCATGCTGACCACCAGAGCTCAACTACAGACCTGAGTCCCTATTTAAAAAAAAGAATTCCTTTAATCCATTTTAAAAATTCACACTCACATCTATACTTTGGGGAGGTTGCACACCTCCAGTTCTCAAAGAGGCCTCCAAAGCAGCAAAAATCCATGTGGGGCTCCATCAAGCCAGTGAATGACACATGAAGCAGCCCTTGGTCTTCTGAGTGACTCTCATGGTGTGGAATATCACCAAAGCGTAAAATCACGTGTGCAAGTATCAAGACAGTGTGTGAGCCATTACTGACAAAACCACTTGAGCTGCCAGGGGGAGCAGCCTGCAGAAGGTGGGCCAGCTGCTCCTCACGCTTGCCACTATCCCGTGCTGTGTCCACGCCATCGCAGCACCGGGACAAACGCCCGCCGAGGCAGAGCGCTGCTTCCTCTGACCTTTTGCCACGACCTCTGCCTTATTGCCTCACACACCACATTTGCAACGATGGGATTTGACAAGAAGTGTCACGTCCCTTCCATCCTAAAGGCAAATAAATGTCCCTTTCGATCACGGCTGTCACACGCCGCTCATGCCTGAGTGACACCCCAGCCCAGCAAATTACTCCTACCCTGGTTGCTGCCAGCATCCGAAATACAGCTGGTTTGGAGACACTCCTGGATAAAGGCAGAGCCAGAAGCAAACCCAGACTACGGGTCCACCCTGCAGTACTCACGTGCGATGTAGGTACCATCAGCACCCAAATAAAAAAATCACTCTTGCAGTAAGCATGACCTTTTGGAAGATGGGTGTTCTACAGCCATGCTCTGAAGGGAGACATGGTTAAATTGGAGAGGCATCAGCACAGGAGGCAGCCACCACCCAGAGCAACCCCCGTTCATTTTGGCACAGCTTTGGGCTTTCCTTGCGTGTCCTGGGGAAAATAGCTGCCACTTCCTGGTGCATGTTGAGATCCTTTTTTCCACCCTGTTGCAGGGAGTCCCCACCACACCACATGAATAGCATTGCAGCTCCCTGCATTGCTCCTCTGGTGTCCTACTGAGGTGCTGCCTACACCTCTGTGGGACAAGGAAGAGCCAGAGCAAAGATGAGCTTGAAAGCTGCTTGTGACAGGTGTCCATTAGAGTACAAATGAAGCAAAAATGTCATCCAAACCTGAAACAGAGAGTCCAGAGCAGCACCAGACAATGCAGAGCCTTGGGGTCAGTGCAGGCATTGTGTCACATCACATCTCTCCTGTGCCAGGCCCATGGCCAGAGCAGGGTGTCCCTGCAGGGCATTTCCTGGGAATGTGGCCATAGGCCAGACTCCTCAGACACTGGGAAGGGCTGTGAAGAGCAAGTTCCTCTCTTGAGGGGCCAGGGAGAGACAAATGCTCTGATGCAGCCCGGGAGGGGAGCCCAGCTGGGGCTGTGGGCAGGGCCAGGAGCCCAGGTGCACCTACAGGGTCACGGCCATGCTCATTTCCTCTGTACACACCCAGACAGCACCTGTTGGGCTTTTTTCCTCTCCAATTTCCTCTCCTGGCAGCGCTGCCACCTTCTTACGATGAAGGGGTGAGGGACTGACTGACAGTACATTTCCCAGCACAGCAAGTGATGCATTTGGTAAGGGCTGCTGTCAGCGTTGTTTTTTTTTAATACCTGTCTACCCCTCCAGAGCTGAGGCATCTTTATTTGTGGGGGTGCGTGTTTTAAGCAGCGTTCCAGCACTCCTTCTCTGGCTAAAGCACCCTCACCAGAAGCCCTCCATCCCTGCCACAGCTCTGCTTTCTGCCCCGGCAGCGCCGGCGATCCTGACCCGAACCAGGGTTTCCCATTAAAATCCTCCTGGGATCAGCTCCTCCCAGGGCAGAACCCGCCGGGGTGAGGGGCGGCAGGAGCCACAGGCACCGCTGTGCTGGGGCTGGGCTCCCCCTGCTCCTGGGCCTCTCGGGAGGCAAAGCAATTCATCTCAGCCCTTCTCGGCAAATTACTCCTGTGACCACACAACGCGAGCCGGCCATTCAGGCTGAACCCTGGCCGTGCATTATCCGCACGGCGAATCCCGCTGAGCCTGGCAGCTCAGCCCCGCTCCCGCAGCTCGCCCTGCCTCCCAGAAGGCAGCTCCCAAGAGCTGCTGCTGTGGCAAAGGCAAAACTCCATCCAGTGGAAAGTAGGCAAAATTTTACATCTCCCAGCTTCCCCAAAAAATAATGAGCGCAGGTGCTGCCACACTTGCATTCACTCCCAGCTGCAAGCTGGAGGTGCCAGCTGAAATACCCCAGGAAGGGGCTTTCTGCATTGCTACAATATTGGTGCATGGATTTCCAGGGAGAGCGAGGCCAGACTCATGGAATTGCTCAGCTGCACTTATCAAGGTCTGTTTTCCCCCTTTTTCGCCCCATGAGGAAATGAGGGTTGCAGAGCCAGTCAGTGTCAGGGCAGGAAGGGAAAAGGGGAAGGAGGGGAGAGAAAGAGAAGGAGTGGGAACAGAGCCAAATTGCACAGCATATCTTTAGAGAAGTAAAAAGTACAGTTAGACTAACAAACCTAATCTCCATCCCAGCACTGCCTGTTAGCACTCAGGTGTTCACACAGATGACAAACAAATGCTCTGGGACGTTTGTGGCACCGATGTGTCCAACAGCAGAGATGATCTTTGGGCTGTGCCTGGTGTGCTCGGGCTGGCTGGGACACAGGCACAGAGGTGGCTGCAGGCGTACCTGCAATCATGTGCAACATCGTGTGCCCACAGTTCCACCTCTGCTTCTCTGCCTGGAGGTGTCCTTGGCCCCAGGCTCCAGCAGCAGAGAAGCCCTGTCTGTACAGGCCAGGACAGCCCAGTGTAGCAGCTGCTGCCCTTGCCAGGCAAGCCAGGAGCCAGCCAGCTGCACTTGGTGACCCTGTAAGGCAGCTCTCCTGGGCTTGTTCCAGCCCAGAGGGGCAGTGTCTCCTTTCAGCCTCATGGGCTGCGCCAGAGATGCTCAGCTCCTGTGGTTACCTCAGGTGAAATCAGCAAGATTACCAACCCCAGTGGCTTTTTCCCTGTCTCCTCCCCAGTTCCCAGAAGACGTTTTGGGCATCCCAGTTGGGACACAGCCTTGAGCAGCCTGCTGCTGTTTTCCATGGCTTTTGGCAATTCTGGTGCCCAGCTCAGCTGTGACCTATGGAAATAGAGCAGTGGTGGCATCAGGCACAGGCATGTCCCTGGTAGGCTCAAATGGGGGCTGGTTTTGCTCCCTGAGACAGCCCTCTCCTGCAAAAGTGGCAAACACACAAGTGGTAACAAAAGGGTTAGAGGGAAAGGTGCTGCAAAAAGGGAATTCAGAGGACAAACATCATGTTCTGGGCTAAAAAGAACAAAACAAAAAGCATTTACCAGGGCAGGTTTCCCATTCCCATCTCCCTGCAGATGAAATCTGCTGCTCCCCAGCCACCTCCCCACTCATTTGCAGGCAGAAGCAGGGGAAAGCAAGCAACACTCTGCATTTAGAGTAATCTAAGAAAAATGCCGACCTGCCACGGCCAGACAAGATTGTTTTTGCATGGCTCTGGATTCCAGACTGTGCCACCTCAATGCTCGGAGCCTGAAGGACCACTGAGGCTTGGCACAGCTCAGTACAGCCACTGCGGCAAGCGGAAATGCTCCTCCGGCAGCAACAGCCAAACGCAGCATCCGCAGGTGCCAAAAGCCACGAGTTTTGTCTCCTGCACCTGCAGAGGGGCAGGAGCAGACCCCAGTTCCAGAGGTGTGGTAATGGCAGAAGAAGGCACTTAGCCCTCCAAAAAAAATTATGTGGAGGAAGAGCAAGGAAAAAAATTCTTCTTTTAGTTGAACAGACACCAGGAACTCAAACGCCCACTTTGTTTAAGGGGAAGATATTTGAAGGAGTAGCAACAACCCAGAGGAGGAAGAACCACGGTGCTGTACATCCCACATCTCGTGCAGATTGCTGCCAAATTGGTGGGAAGGTGACACATCGCAGGGAGAACAACAACTTTAAAATAATAATTAATGAATTATTACTGACAATTGGAAAAAAAAATCCCAGTCGCTTATACAAATGAACGTTGGCTTCTGGAGTTTCTAGCGATAATAAATATTTAAACACCTCCCTTGTTTTAACATAAAGCAGAGGAGAAATGCAGCAGCCGCGGTGGGAGCAGCGAAGTGTCAGAACAGCAGCACGGAGTGTTGGATCAAAACGCGGCGGAGGCTCGCATCCCATCTGGGAGGGGCCACGGCACCCCTGGAATGGCACTGCCACGGCACCACCATCGCTCCCAGCACGTTCCTATTAACACCCACCCTGGATATAACCTGCCTCTGTGCTCAGCACACGAGGAAGCTGATGAACTGGGTTGCTGGCTCTTTTCAGAGGAGCCAGAGACAGAAATTGTAGCCCTCAAAGTGCACGTGCCAGGAGAGCATCTCTTCTGCCTGCTCCCTGTGGCACAATTTGGCAGCTCCGGGAAGCATTTTGGTTGGGGCTGCCACAGCCACCCGCTTTCCTTGCCCAGCTTTTCCTTGCCATCATATAAGTGGTTTTTTATGCTAAGAGGATGCCCACCCAAAAATCCCTGACCCACCCCAGCTGCTTCCAGCCTTGCTGGTAGAGAACCAGCACAGTCCCCCCAGGCAGCACTGCGGAATTTACGCCCTTCTCGCTCCTTCCTTTACTCCTAGCAAAGCTGGTGGCAACATCTGCAGTTCACATCACCTAAAGTGCCTATTACAAGGTCCCATTTTTGGTGGTTCATAGCTTTACTCAGACCTTTAATCCTGCAGGCTGAAACCTTTCAGGCAAGACATCTGCCTCCAGCTCAGTGCCTGCCTTGAGCTAGGTGTGCTTTCAAATTCCTAGCAAAACCAACTCAGCTGTTTCCAAGAAAATAATTAGGGGAAAAAAATAGCTAAGACCTGGCTTTCTTCAACCTCTTTTCCAGAACCCTACCTGTGGCTGGAGAAAGTTTAGGACATGCCAGTGATGGATCAAGCACATGTCTTACTCCCTGCCCCTTAGAAGTCACCCTAGATTTTCTCAGCACCAGCAATTTAGGGCATATTCATTTTACATATTCACTGCTATCACTGCAATCTGCATCAGCTGCCTGACACAGCCACACTGGAGATGTAAAACGTTCAACATTGACTTCTTCAGCCCAGTTCCTGCCACCATTTCCCCGTGGAATCCAGTGACACAAGCAGAAGAGCAGCAGCCCACACACTTGCTGGGGCACTGCTCCACACACCAAACACCTACCTACCTACCTTGCAGGTGCTCCAGCCTCCAGGAGCTCAGGCCTCTGTGCAGCTGCAGCCCCATCACCTCCCCAGGACACAAAGCACGGAGCTGGGGACTGCTGGCAGGAGCCACAGCATCTGCTGTGTCTGCCTTCCTCTAGGGAAGAGAGAAGTTAAAGGAAGGAAATACTGGGGAAAGGGGAACAAAGAATGAGAAAGAGTGAGCAAATGAGCTTTTTCTTCTGCCTTGCTGGGGGAGCTGCAGTTTTCTCTGGCTGCTGCAATTCTATCTTATGTTATTGAAGTAAGATGTGCTGGGTCACAACAGGAAAAAAAAATCATCAGCTAATAATCCTGCTTGTGCTTCATCTCCCTGGTGAGAGAGCCTCAGGATCATCCCTGTCTTCTGAAAGTCACTCTTCCCAGCAGAACTAGGAAAGGCAGGGACCAGAGCAGTGGCCCCCAAAGATCCCTGTCTAGGACAGCTGTGCCACTGGCAGGGTCAGTGTTCAAGGAAGCTGGGTCCTGTCCAGTCCACCTGTGCCATTCAGTGATGCTTGATCTCACTGCTTAAATTCAAGGCCTGAAAACTGACAAAACAGGAGCCCTCCTTCTGCTCCTAAATTCTCATTTGTTCTTTGGTGAGATTAAGATTACCTGTGTGACTGGGCCTCCAGTACACTGAAAAATACAATTTTTGTGCATAATGTTTGTGACACACTTCAGATGAACATATGGAAAGGATGATGACTTCTTTATATCAGAGGACTACATGTAGTTTTGTGCAGGCATGAGGCCAACCTGTTTTAGCTTTGCTGCCTCTCCCTTCAGAAAGTGCCATTCCATCCCAATGGCCTCCTTGCAGAGGCCACGTAAAGGGTTATCAATTTCTGCCAGCTTCCTCATCTACTGAGATGCCTTCAACAGCTATGACATGAGAATTCATGTCCCTTGTGTTTGCTACACTTGGTATTGCCGAGCTGCTTGAGTCTGAACTAACCACCTAAAAAAGAAAATACTCCACCACCTGCAGAGTATTTTCTGACCAGACATTTGCCAGGCACGGCAGGTCAGGGAGTGTCAGGCCCCAGGAGCGTGAGAAGATGCTGGCCCTGGCGCTGTGTGTGCTGCGAGGTCGCCTGGCCGCGCGTGCTCCAGCTGTGCCTGCGCCGACACTCAGCCTGCAACCAGCATCCCCCGGCCACAGCCAGTGAGCCACGCTGGAGGCAAATGCTCTGCTTAATTGGTCTCAGCTGGAAGCTGCCCTGTGCATGTCAGCGTGTTTAAGAAAGCAGGTCTGCAGGAGAGAAGACACCAGAGTAACCAATTAAAGAAAAAAAACCTGATTTCCCTTCCCCCTCCTTCCCAGTCCTAAGCCCTGGAAGTTTGTTTTATTTTTAAGAAGGAGTGTTTCTCACAGTTGATGAAATCAACTTGAGAATAAGGTTTTTGCTATTGGTATTTCCACATCTAGTACTGACAGCATTTGTGGAGACAGTTACGGAGACCTGGTTAAATCAAGACAAGGTTTGCACCTTTATTTCTTCTTTTTTGTTGTGGTGGTTTGTTTTTTTTTTTCCTTAAAAAAGAGGAAAGAAGTGACACCAGGAAACTCTTCATCCAGTTCAAATCCAAGTTTATTAGCCTGTAAAAGTCTGTTTCCACACAGTAATCATAAGAAATGAATGAATGTTTATGGAGCGTAGCATAAAAATATACGGAGTCAGCCATAGGTTGGAGTTTATGATTGCTCACAAAAATTAATCAGCAGATCACATGGCATTGCATCAGAAAGGCAAATCAGTCCTAGGAATGCAAACAATCAGGATAAAAAGGCAAAACAAGTAAGAGCAGAGTATCAGAAAGCAATAATTAGTTCACAGTTCCTAATGTGCATGACAAATTTTTCTAGATCAGGCTATTCACTAGTTCTCCAAAAACAGGTTGAAAGCCAATTGTAAAAATTTTGCATTAAACTCAGTCAACATATCAGCTGCTCAAACTCACTATCAATCTCTAGGTATGACCATTAAAATGCAGACACATAAGAGACTAGGTATGCTCAATAGCCTAGCTCCTTCTCCTACAGCCTGGTGGCCACCAACACTCACAGCTAGAAATCAAAAACTAACGCAAGACAAGTGGGTCAAGATGTTCTAGTCCCTGCCTGGACATGTAAAAACCTTCTCTCTTCTTAAAAACCTCCAGCGTGCTATGGGCTCCTCAGATCTGGGGAGGTTCACCTCTCTGCTGGCACAGCAAACCTGACCCCTGCATTGGAAGGGGTGTTGGATGCCTGGCATAAACTTGTGTGTGTCACACGTACCAGGGAGAGGGCAGTGGGAACGTCCCTTGGGTCCTGTTTGCTTTAGTGCTGATGTTCTTAGGGTTGTGTCCAATTGCCAAGCTGAGGAATAGACTTTGTTCACAAGACCCCTGTTAGGAGATTTGGGCAAGCACCAGGATTTTCTGACCTAGACTAACTCTTCTCTCTCTTCCCAAAGGAAAATGTTGAGCCAAAAAGAGATGCATTTCTTCTAATGCTTTGGGCTTTCCTGAAGAAGTGCAGAGGGTTAGTGTTATTAACGCTGTAAAGAGAGCAGACTTAAAAGAGCAAGGGGAGAGAGGTGCTTTCTTTTCAAATGTAGAATGCTTATACACATCATAAACCAAACTGGGGAGAACTGCACCAAATAATTAATCCAGGCTCTGGCTGACATCATGATACATGCAGATCCTTCTCCAGAATTCTGCTGAATTATTTTCTATCAAAGATCCTTGACTCTGCAAGTCAAGGCCCTGTACAGGCCAATGAACCCATAGTCACAGCCTCTTCTATTAGAGGGAAGTCATAGTACACTAAGAAGTACCTTTAGAGTTGGTTGGGAAATTAACCCATTAAGGCTAACTTCTGAAACCTGTTTATCAGGAATGGGCGGTAGTATGACAAACTCTTCCTGCTTATTACATTAAAAAAAAGTGACAATCCTTTAAAATCATCTGAGAACTTAGAAGAGCAGTGAAAATCTTCCAGAACATCACAGTTTCTTTAGGCAATCTAGATCCTTGTCTTGCAAGAATAACTTTTTTCTACCTGCATTTCCTTCATTCTGCCTTCCCTGGGCAAAACTGCTCTGCTGAAGCACCCAACGACCCAGCCTAGTGTGTCCACCCTAAAAACCAAATGGCAAACCAAGACAAAGCTACAGTGGGAGCAGATCCTGCAGGACTTCATCTTTCTTTCCTCAGATAGTTCCAGTGGTCTCAAACACCATTGTACATTCTGCAGTTATTACTGAGAGGAAGAATTTCTTTCCATTATAGATTTTGGGTCCATCTAGCCATTCTCAGTGCGCACTGGTGACTGAGTAGATCCTTACAGTGAAGTAAGATCAAACTTAAACTAAGCCACCTGTATAATATCCTCCAATTCCACAAAGCTATCTGGTAAAGCCCATGGGAATGTGGGGAGGACTGGAGCCTCCCAGAAGGCACACTGCCCTGTATCACTAGACTGTTCATAATTGCAGACTTGTTCCTTGAAAATATATAAGACAGCACTGACATGGCTAGTGGCAAAACCAAATTGAGCCCAACACAGCCTAGAAAAATTGAGTTTCCACACAAAAGGGTATTTTCCTTCCTTTGATAGGTTCAGTAATAAGTTTGTCAGTTTTGGCTTTGAAGAATTACCTGTTTCTTGACTTCTTTATTTTTAGTTGCTTGGTTTTGTTGTTTTGGTTTTTTTTTAATTAAAAAATAAGAGCTATAAAAAACTAGAGGTAGCTTTAAACTGCAAGGTTCATATCTAGGGCGAGTATTTCTTCGGAGCTGAGGGACGTTTTTCATTCAGACTAGTATAAAACAATACTTGAGGGGAAAAAATGTTGAAAGAGAAAGCATTAAAAGAATAGGAACTCAGAGACCTCTTCCTGCTTCCAAATCGACCGTCTCATGAAATGAGTGTATTTCCTCCCTGTGAATTCTATATTTAATCCAGAGAGATCACTGAGCATGCCTGAGCAACCTGGCAGCCCTTTTCCTCCTCTTCAAACAGACCTCAAGATTCACTCTTGTCTAATGAGCGGTCTGCGTCTCCCAAGAACATATATCCTTACGGATTTCGATGAGAGCAGACAGGATCAGTGGAAAATCCACTTCTGTTCCTTTTTCTTTTGTTACTTTCTTTAAAAAACAAAAGGATACACCAAAGCTCCCCCTGGAAAATCAGCTAGCATTGAAAGCATCTCACAGACTAAAGGACCTACCTCATTTTTCAAACTCGTTCAAAATTCTGTTTTGGCACCTAAGAGCAGACTTTCTGTTGATTAAAGGAATATTCACAGAAAAATGACATTCCAAATTTCACCAAAATCAGATGACGTGCTGCCAGCACTGTCATGAACTTTCCCACCTATCTGAAGTTGCTGCAATGCCGGCAAGTAGTATGGGAAAACTAAATGTCAAGAGGAAAGCAGTTCCTTAGCTATGTATAGTTTCTGAGACAGGTAGAGAGCTGAACTTTGAACTGAGAAGCAGTAAAACAAAAAGGAAGATAATGTTGTCATTCTCTCACAAACCATATTTGTAATTCCAAATACTCCAACAGCAAGAGGATGATCTACCCTCAGGACTATTGTTTGTTGCAAGAGCTACAGATGAGATTTCACCTTTGCATGCTTCTCCCTACAAAGCTAACTGCTAATTTATCACACCACCCTCACTAGTCCACTCTTTTATACAACACAGGTCTGCATTAATGGGTTTAAGACTGTTCTCTAATCAGTCTTGCCCCTACTTCACTAACCTTTCACAGCCTCAAAATCTTAAAGTAACATTCCTAGTCGAGAAAAGGCAGTATTTTTTTCTGCTATTTTAAAAAATCCAGAGTATGATGTTACCTTCAGTTATACAACTTATGGGGTTTCCATCAATTGCCAATTGAGAAGGAATAAGCTCTGTGGCTATTGTACCATCACTTCATAAGCATTCATTCCCATACGCAAGACTGAGGTCAGCCTTTGGACCTCCTCACTCATTTTGAGGGTTCTTTTGTAAAAGAGGTTTTCTTTGTTTAAGATCCCACAAACAGGACCTGTTTATGGAAAAAGAGAGATATTTTGAATACTAAAGTCCTTTATTCAACAACACAGAAATATCACAAAAACAACTTTACTGGGCAAATTGAATGTTTTTATACAGTTTTGTACATGCCCCATAAGTGATTATTTTTTCATAAATACACTGTTTTCCAAAACTGTTTTTTTCCATAATTGCACAAGCATACATACACCTTACACAAATATCTATTAGAAAATTTAATAGATAACTGCACAGTTCAGAAATAGGAGAACACTGTGAAAGGAGTACATTTCTGTGGCCCATGTTTCTGAAAATACCCTCCTAGTTCCCTGCAATTGTGAATATGGAGTACTTTCTAACATAGGAGCTGTCTTTTGTTCACTAAGAATACAGTAGAGCTCAGCGTGAAACTGCCAAATTTAATAAAAACAAAATCTGAAACATTTAGCTGTTACATGAGAACCCACTGTTTGATATCACTATGCATCTAACCATGATCAAAGACCCACTACTGCTTTTTGCTGAATGCATTCGACCCTGAATGGTATGTTCATTTAACTACTTTCTTTCTTCATTATTTGATTACAGATATAGCCCGTTTAAAGACTTTACATTCTTCAACATTAATTGTAGGACTTACATACCAGGGGGTCTGCACAAAAGGCAGTATTTTCCCTCATAGGGAGGGTCTGTTATTAATTGACAGAATGGGTACGCGTGCCTCCCTTTCAAGCTTACCATTTTTCATAAGTTTATCTGGGGTATGCCAAAAATGCTTCCACTAGGCTTAGTGCTCACACATGGAAGACAGAAAGAGTTCTGCTTTGTTTTGCCCACACCCTTTTTTTTTTTTTTACTTTTCACTGTGAGAATGAAAACCAGAGAAGAATACAAATTTTCACACTGGGAAACTGTATTGGACCATGTGAAA
Source organism: Drymodes brunneopygia (assembly GCA_013400955.1). Taxonomy (NCBI): domain Eukaryota; kingdom Metazoa; phylum Chordata; class Aves; order Passeriformes; family Petroicidae; genus Drymodes; species Drymodes brunneopygia. The sequence continues at coordinate 296,530 of VZTZ01040826.1, read as the reverse complement.
AGCACAAATTTGGTAATTAGAATTTGACAATAATCCGATTGACAAATATCTATATAAATGGGAAGGGTGGGGAGGGCAGTGGGGAGAGACAGGCCAGAAAATGGATTTCCTTCTTCAAACATCACTAATTAAAATGCTCTATGCACACTACATCATATAAATACTGTTTCAGCAGAATCTAAAAACCTGGTGGTGCAAAGGAACAACATCTGAAATGAAAACCATATGGGTAAATCAAAGAAAAACCATGTCTCGTTCATTTTCAATAATTAACAGGTATGCTTTTTTGTGTGTTTAACAATTTTGAATTGACATGTAAAACACCACAATTACAATATACAGATCCATCAGTTCTTTAAAACAAAACAACAAAACAAAAAAAAAGGAACCACAACAGGACATGCAACATTAGGGTATTAGACAGTAAGTACATTGCTATGAGTATCTTTGTACACCTAATGTAGCCTGAACTTAACTTTGCCTCTGCTTCTGTAAGAGCAAGGAGAGTTTTCCAAAGAGCAAGGCAAGCTTACTAGCCAGATGTGCAAATAAGGCTTCAGTTTGTAAATCAATCAGGTAGATGTAAATCACTTTGGTAGAGAAGACCTTGCAGAGCTCGTATTGGTCTAGTGATCAGTAACAGAGGCCCCTAACCAAAAAAAGTCTCCAACACAAAAAAAATCCATACGCGGCTGCCATACAAACAGACACAAAGCCCATTGCATGGGCATTGGATGAGTATTCAACTGAGGATCTCACAAATGGTAAGAGGGGCACCACGATAGAAGCATTTTAAGTGTGACATTCCACCTCTGAAGCTATGTATGTGACGTCATACGACGCGAGGACACAGACACATGCACTGACCCTAAGCAGAGGATGCAGGTGTAAGCCCAGCCCAACCGTGCCCCTCCAGTTACCCTGGGTCACCCTGCTCTGCCCGGTCCTGCTGACACACACGTGACCTCAGGAGGTTTCTCCTCCTCCATCCCTCCATCTTCACTTTCTGGGCAGTTCCCAACAGCTGCCAGCCCTCACTTGTCAAAGCTGGCATCTTCCCCAGCTGCACAGGTCCCACACTGTAGCATTTCCAACCCATCCCTTGTGCTTCACCAAGTGTGACCAGGGGCTAAAGGCTGAAGTACTTAGCAAAAACTGGAGAAAGTGCTGAAACAGTAGGAGATTTGCATGTGCTGTGCAACATTCACTGGTTATTTCCATGCCCAGCACCTTGTCTGTGAAACTACTGGTAGTCATATCTTGTATAAAATTATAAATCCATCAAATACATCACTTACTTTGATGGCATGGCCTTCTCACTCGTGAGTGGTGTGACAAAGCCAAGAAATAAAAAGTGATGATCAACTGGTAGTAAGTATCTCTAAGTAAAGAATCCTCCATATTTTTTATGGCATGTCAGCTATATCCCTCTGTGTGCTACCTTTCCAGAGCAGACATTTCTTCCATGCAGCTAGAACAGGAAGAAGCATTTTTGTGGGGGCCTAAGGGACCAGTCATTCAGCAAAGCCGAGATCAGTGGACCAAGAAACATGTGGGGAGAAGTGGTCTTTTTTTAAAAGCCTTTAAAAAAATTCATTTTTATACTGCAAAAATATCCAGGCTCTCAAATGAGCACAAGTACAAGTGAGATCCATACCAATCCAACTGTCAAAACTCACTTAACTGTGAAGGGCTCTACCTGAACCAAAAATACAGCATTCCACTTTATAAAATATTTACTCCATTGACTGAAAATGTTACACAAGATCTCATACGTGAAGGGTAATTAAGCTGAGTCATCATTTTTCCTAAGGTCTCATACTCTGTTTTGCATCCTAGAACAATCTTTATTTAGACGACTGGTTTTGCACATCCCCCTATGCTGGGCACTCCAGCTCAGAGCACAGTGAAAAACAAGTCAGACAGCATTTTTGGAGAGATACCCCTCTGTAAAGCTCCTTTGGAAGAATGCAAGTGCACAAACCACTATTCTAATATAGTGCTTGAAGGATTAATTTTAAGTGTTATGTTCTCCCCTCTCACAACACCACAACAGAAGATAATTGCTAGATGTGTCACAATCTTTTTATCTTGGAAAACTTGGCATCAAGTCTCTATGGAAGGATGCATGGTAAAACAGTGCTGCTGTTGCTGCTGCTGCTAAACAACTAGCAAAATAATAGTTAAAGCTAGAATTTATTGCTCCGGATTTAATTTGCAGAACCACACCGTTGTGTACAAACTGTTTATCTCCATTGATGCTCAGACGTGATTGTCTCCTTGTGTCTAAACACACAAAATACAAGCGGCTATCTGTACAGTTTACAGTACTGAAACACATATATTTGAAAATGAAGTATAGGTATGTTACTTTTCAAAGATACATGACTTTATAGCAGGGGTTTACCCAAACTTTTTTTTTTTACAGCCACTTTAAAAATAGACAACAACTTCACTAGTATAGCTAAGTTACATCAAAGAAAGAATTGGTGTACTGAATGTGAAGAAGCTGGCCAATTCCCCAGGCTCACAGATTTTGTCTTTTGCTTTTGAGGAAACCCCTATACATAAATGAAAATAGTATCTGAGTATATTCTTCAATGGTGGACTAAGCAGTTTCTTAAAACAAGACTTTAGCTTGCCATTCACTTCGGACTGCCTTGAAAATAAGATACACTACTGCTTAAAAGAACCATCGGAATGCTTCAGCGCTGGGAACGGGTGTTCTCTAAAAAAAAAGCAAGAAAACAAGTTAAGCTTTCTTTTGCAGCATTGGCATACTCGAGTTCTAGTTGTTCTTTTCCTTTACATTTTAGGCATACTTTCAGTTATCTAGGAACAACATGATGCCTCCCATTGCTTGACAATTAATAGAAACATCCTTCTCCAAACACACACCCTTTTAGGATCACACGCAGTACATCATACTCAGTACGTAACACACCTAACACGCTGTCTTCTCCTTAGTTTGTTAACAAGGTAGTCATGAAAATGTAAACATTGCTAGAAAAAATATCTGGAAAACAGACAGTGCTTTTGGAATAACCACACAGTTCTACAATGGTTTCTGCCTTGCCCTGGCAGACTGGGCACGCAGTTACGGCTGGGTGTGTTTGTGGGTCAAACAGACACTTTGGCAACACCATGTTCATGGCAAGGGAATAGCAAAGGCACTGCTCTGCCACTTGGAAAGCACGCTGTGCCTTCAGACACCTTAGGAGGAGAGGCTGGCGTTTTCAAACCTCAGGCCGGTCACCTCGTTCCACGTTTAGATCACAATGCATTAAGAACTTAAACACATCCATGACTTCATTCCAGTGAGGGAATTACCCTACTGCCTTAGGGGTGCTGCCCACACTGCCCCTGTCCTTTCTTCCACACACATGCAAGACCATGGCTTACACAGAAACAGCTCACTTAAAGAGCTGCTATCCCCCTCCTTCCCCCACCTGCTGCACCCTGAAAATTATACCCTCTTGCATCCAGGTGCCACCATACACATTTGAGTAGCAGCAAATTCCCTTCACAGCTTTAAAGTGCAACCTACATGAGAGGCTGAAGGGGCTGAGCCTGTAAAGGCCGTGTCATTTCTGTGAGATACTTCTCATCCGCAATTTCCTTCAGTCAAAAGATGATGAAAGCACCCCTGAACCCATGCATCTCGACCCACATGTCTTCCTTCCAGAATTAATGACTGCAGTGCCCAGGGAGGGGAGAGTGAGCCCTAACATGACACTCTATCAGTCTGTCCCAGCTCACAAGGACTTGTTTCATTTAGAACTACCCACAAAACTGTAGTGTTATATCTCAAAAAAATTCTCCTAAAAGCAAAACTCTGGAAATTTGCAAATAAATACTTGTAACAAAGAAGTTCTCATGGATGTTGCTGGTGCCACATTTAAGTACCATGTCTCTTTTTGAAAGAATTCTTTCATTTTTGTTTCAGGGAAGATCTTTTTAATGTTTTCCTAGTTTTTCCATAAAAATCCAACAAAACATGGACCCTGCAGTGTACAACGTGCGTTATGCTTGGTGTCAGAACATTACTTTCTGAATTCCAGGGAACTGCTCATTAGTATGGCATATATTTTTTGTTGAATAATTAGCCCAGTTTGTGATAATCAGGCTCAAGCAGTACACAGCTTCTCTTTTTGTAAGAGCCACATGAAAGGGAGCTGTTATTGTTATGTTTATTGCTTGTGCACATGAAAATACCAGAAATCAAAATAATTCTGCTGTATTATCAGAACTCTGACCTGTTGTCAATTCAATATCCACTCCCCCTCCACAAATGTTACACTTTAATAAATCATCTGAAAATTAACTTCCAAGGACAATGAGCTGGTGTGTTGAATACAATCACCCTGACTAGTGTGAGTTCTCTTTGTGGCGCAAAAGCAGGAATTGCTCATATCCATCTTTCCCAGTCCCTGTTTTGCTTGTTTCTGTGGGGTGAGCACGAGCACAAGTAGTGACAGAGTAGGACAGCCCTGGCAGCCAGGTACGCCAAGGAGAGCTAATGCAATTGCTAGACCATCCACACCGTTCTGTGTGGGCTGTAAGATGGCTGCTGAGAGCGAGGTTTACAGATTTATAATTTATAAACAGCTTGGCTGCAGGAGAGGCTGGAGTTCAAAATGGCAGGAAACAATTGTATAACTAAATTGACCTCAAAAGAACAGTTAAGCATGCAAACATATTAAACTCCATACATTGCCTTCACCCGAAAACTAAATGTAATATTCAAGCTATATTCCACTGTGGGTCCATCTGCCTGAACACAAAACCACAGCTAGACAGAGAGATTTAAAGACATAGTGACTGAGACAGCCTTTATTTATTTTCTTGCCACATCAGGTTGAGTTACTGTCAGAGGTTGTCATATCAGCTGGAAGTAAAGGTGCAACGTCTGATTAAAAGGTCATTCAGACCTTTAAATACACAGAATAGTATTTTTGAAGGGCAAGGCTGTGGTTTAATATGTGTGCTTTTGAAAAACTGCAAGATAAGGAATTTTTGCTTTCGTGTACCAAGTTCTAATTAAAGATATACATTTACAATTAAATATCCATTGTGCTAACTACCAATTTGGGAATGAATTAATCCACCCTTAAACAAAAAAAAATCTTTTAAAATGTAATAGCTGAATCAAGTTAAATCTAAACCAATATATGCAATGAAATCCATCGATTTCACTACTCCAAGAATCAAGGTTATTTCCAGACAAAGAGAGACCTTTCAGCCCATTTAGAGGTTCAGCACACCAACACACAAGTTTAAGTGCAATGACCATCTCCTGCTTGGCTGTATAAATCCAGCAGTCCCAGCTGGGGAATCAAACTCTCGGCAAGATTACAGCGCATTTCTGGATCTCTGTGCTGCTGGTGGGGAATCGTTATCCTGAGTGACAGGAAAGACAGATCCCCCTGGAAGCCTAGGGAGGGGTGGTGAGGAGCAGAACCAGAGCTGATCAGCACGGTTTTGCTGTAAAAGCCTTCACTACTTGTGCCGGTGCAAATGCTGACAAACGGCAGGTTTGCTCTCAGGGGGATGCTCAGAAACCCGCAGCCATGGCTTCTCCAAGCAGGTAAGGCCATAATGCATGGTGCTGGAGAGGATTTATCCCTACACAAACCTGGGACGAAATGTCCTCCACACTTTCAAACTTCCTATTCTATTCCCTGTGTGCCAGCTTTCACTGCAGAAGTAGCTCGAATATTTGAAATCTGAAAATCTAATTATTGCCTAGAAAAATGAGCTTCATATAGGGAACCAAGCATGCTACATTTTTGGAGGAGGACGTAAAAAAACAGGCAACAGAAACCAACAGAAAATCTCCTCAATTAAGCAGAAATGGAAAACTGATACCTACGTATCTGTCCTGGACTCCCCACAGGGAAATGTAAAAGCAGACCCTTGCTATACACAACACATGAAAACAGAATGCTGGCAGAATCGGTAAATTCCTCACCAAAGTCTGTTTCAACACCTGCATTTTCACAGCAAAAGCACTCATTAAGGAACGATGCCTCCCACTGCCCTCTGGGATGACCGACTGATGGAGCAAGGCGTGGGATGCCACACAGTGGGATTTGCTCATCCAAGGCCTGCCTGCTTGCCCAGCCCAGCCCTTGGTGAGCTCAAGCCTACCACACCTGCCGCAGAATCCTCTCTCCTTGGCTCTCTGACTCTCACAGCCATCTGAAAGATGTGATACAGAGACACGGAATGAGAAAAGTTGGCTGCACCTCCTTGGGATGTTGCTGCTGCTTAGGGTGCAGGAGAAATTCAGAGCTACCTAACCAAGGATCACTGTAAATCACCTGTATTACTATTTCTCGCAAGGCTAGGGAATCATTTGAGTTGAGGTGAACCACATTCAGAAATAAAATAGAATATTAAAATATATCAGAGCACTACATGATTATGACCTAATACTTTACCAATGTTAAAAGATGTTGCATTATGTAAGAATCCTTTCATGTTTGTTCCATGAGCAAAAGTCCTGCTCTCATTGAAGTAAACTCACATCTTGGCTACATCAAATTATTAGCCAGATGTGGCACTCCTCATTCCTCTTGAGGAGCCCTGGAAAAATCCAGCTCAACAGAGGCCCTTTGGGAAGTATATGGCAATTGAGGTATGTCCAACAAAATCTGGGTTTCCTGGTGGTCTTTACAGAGACCTACACAACCACAGAAAGAGACAGCACCTTAATGAATCTTAAATTCACACGGCAAATGAAATAAAACTGGTGGATTTCCCAAAGCAGTGGGACCAGTGCTAGCAACACAGGGAGAATGGACCTTACCAAGATCTGCAGAGAACCCAACATGAGCTTCTCAAGCTGGAGGACAATCTCTTCTTGAAATGCCTTCCACAAGGGGAGCAGTTTGGCTCGTTAATTTATATACATATATATATGTGTGTGTCTATGTATATCCGAATATATATATAGAGAGAGAGAGAGAGAAAGAAATTTATGATCAGATATAGAGAAATCTAATGCTCTATGTGGCTAAAATGATTCAGCTGGAAAGTCCTGGCCCCTGCATGAAATGCAATTTGAATCAATCAGCAGCCCAACCCAGCAAACACTGACCACTGCTGGCCATAAACCAGTGCCTGTATGCTTTTCTCACTGTGTGAATGCAGGCTATGCACCTCATCAGTCTCACAGAGCCCACATGACTATCAGCAAGAAAGCAAACTGGCCTTTCCTTCACGTCACACCTTGTATTGCTAGTGCTACAAGCTAATTCAGGTGTCAGACAGTCACCCTGGAAATGACATCAGCATTGCTTATACATAAACAGTGCAGACTGGTGCAAATTCAAAACTCACTTTCCATCCCCAATTTCCCTCTCTGGAAAGACCCTTCCCCAGACAAGAGCCAGGCTCAGGGCACACATGGTGGTAGAGGCACAGTTTTATTGCTGGATGGAGTGTCACACTGTGATGAGTGAAAGCCCAGCAGAGGGATGTGACCTCGTGACCTGCAGAGCACTGCAGGATCACAGAATGGTTTGGATTGGAAGGGCCTGTATAGATCACCTCCAACTCACCTGCCATGGGCAGGGACACCACCCACTGCACCAGGTTGTTCAGATCTCCATCCAACTTGGCTTTGAACACTGCCAGGCACGAGGAATCCACAGGTTCTCTGGGCAGCCTGCTCCAGTGCCTCACCACCCTTACTATAAGGCGTTTCTTCCTAATATCTAATCTAAACTTACTTTCTTTCAGTCCAAAGGCATTTCTCCTTTTCCTATGTGCCCCTGTAAAAAGTCCCTCTCCAGCTTTCTTGTAGGCTCCCTCTAGGTACTAGAAGGATCACCATCTCCTGAACCACAGAGCATCAGCATCTCCTGACACACAGAAAGGAGGGTGGAAGATGCCATCTGTCCTGCACCAGCCACTGGTGAATGCAGTCTGGACAGCATCTCCACTCCTTAGTTGCCTAAATACTAAACCACCCTGAGAGGAAAGCAGCCTTTCAAAGTATCTGCAGCCCACTTTGTTCCGCTCATAAATATACATTACCTACAGCAATGACTTTGGGGAAAACCTCACGACGCTCAGATTCAGCTCACACAGTCTCCTTGAATGTTTTTCTTCAGGCAAGGGGGCTTGGGGGCAAGAAATTAGTGTGTGAACTGCATCCCCAGGAAATGCAGAAGGAAAAAGCAGAACCCAGCGTGTGGCACGTTTCTCCCAGCTGCTCCGCTGCCTGTCCTGGAGTTGTGCCAGGAGACCCACCACGCTGACCTGGCACTGAGGGGCCAGCTGCGGCTGCAGGAGGATCAGTGGATGAGGCTTTGGCACATGTGCACACCAGCTGGCACGGGAGAGCTCCGTACAGGAATAGCCCTCGCCTCAAACTCCTGGCATCCTCCCACCCAGCCACAGGCAGCACAGGAGGGATGTGCTGCCCCAACGCTGGACGAGGTGTGAAACAGTCCACGAAGCTGCTGCTCCCCACAGCTGCCAAAATCCCTGGCTGCCCACCAGCACTGTGCTGCTGCTCGCCGTACGTGTTATCAGGCAGTAACAGATGTCCTCTAATAACAAGCTTATTATTGGACTTAGCAGATAAAAAGGGACATGTGCGCTGGGTTAGAAGCTTGATGGTGAGCTTTCTTCCACAGCCCACCTTAAAATATCTCTCCCTATACCTGAGCTACAGGCCTGTCTCCCTTCATACCAAGGATGAGATTCAACATTTATTTTAAAAGTCAGCTTTATTTGCTCCAAGAGGACACCCATCTGCGTGCTGGCAGTTATTTTTCCACTTGCGCTGCATATCTCTCAGGCTGTATTTGAGACAAACCAGATTTAGAACATACCAGATTAGGAAAACTCATTTGACTTTCTCTGCCGCCAGCTCCACCGAGTGAAAAGTAAACCTTTGCCACAGGACATTGCAAGAAGAAATTTTAAAAATGTACTCCTAAGTCAGGGTCATGGTTTGAAAACCCAGCTCTTCTCAAATAGCTCAGAGGTAACCTCAGGAGATTTCAGTGGAGTCAGCTGGGGAATAAAGGATTTGTGCCAACGGCCACGGAGACCTGCCACTGTACAGCCGGATCCTGCCACTTGGACTTGACATCAGCAGCAGGCCATGGCTCCCCAGCCAAATCAATAGGATTAGTCAGAGGAGTAATGTATTTCTCCACAGGAGAAAAAAGGGGCTAAGGTATCCCTCATTTACATTCACTGCACACCACAGTTTATTTTATATATTAACTTCTTTTTTGCTATATGGATGAGATCAAATTTGGGGGAATGGGGTCCTGATCTGAAAAAATGCATAATGCCATTGGGGAAAACAGACGGCAGCTACAGATCAGAAATCATAAGGAATCCAGGCTAAAGCTGTCAAAGAAAAAACAGCTCAGTCCCAGGAAACGTTAGTGACGGAGTCCCTGGAGCCCCTCTCTGTGCCGGTAAGCATCACCTTCAGCTCCAAGGAGAGCAGCTCACACGCTCCACCATCGGCCTTAACACCCCCAGGGGCCAGCTCGAGTCACCGAAGCACTGCAGCGGTGCGCGGAGGGCACCGGCACACGGATGCAGGCAGAGCAGAAAGGAGCACATCTCCTCTGCCCATCCCCTCCCAGGCTGGGAGTAGCTGGCTGTGGCCGCCTTCCAGCACGCTCCCTCCCTTGTGCCAGTGCAGCCCTTTTGGCCAGCGAGCCGAGGGACGGAGCCAAGTCTCCACCTCTGCCGTCTCGCTCGCTCCCGAGGGGAGCGCGGCTTGGCCGCCGGCTCCCCGTGCCTGGCATTGGGAATGCGGGGCTGGCAGCGCCGGGGCAGCCGGGCCGGGAACTCCTCCTGCCATCTGCCACCCTGCAGCCGCCTTCCAGCTGGCCACACTCCGGCCTCAGCCGGGGATCCTAATGGCTTTCTGGCAAAGGCAGCAGGGAATGTATCAGAGGTTTGGCTTTTCGGGTTAGGGGTCTCCCACATCTCACTGGCAAAAGGATTCACGTTTCTTTCCCTATTTCTGCATCTCTCTTGAGCAGTTCATGCAGTTCCTTCAGTTTTTCAGCTACCCCTGTACCTGAGGGTGGAGCTGCTAAGTCTGCTGGAGTGCCTACTCAGCTTAGGGTGACTATTTTGCTTTTTTTCATTTATTATTTGCATTTCAGCAGCATATGAAGGCCTCAGTGTTGTGGTTTGAAATGTAACCTAAGACAGACAGGATGAAGGATTGTTTCGGTTGGTTCTGCCTGTCTGGCCTCTCAACCAGTAGGTCTGGCCTGTCTCCTGCTTTTTCAGGAACCGGGAAAGGCTCATACACGTTTAAGAGTGTTACTTCAGAGCTAAAATGATGCTGAGCAGGTCAGAAAAGATGTCATTCAGTGCTCCTATACTGACTGTGGGAATTAATATCATTAATTATTAGCAGAAAGCAGAAAGCTCTGTTACTGACAAAAGTTTTAAGGAGAAATTCTTGGATACAGGTTTGTTACCACCATACAACATAAAACCCAAACCCTACAATGCACAAGACTAAAAATGAAATATCCACACCAGTGCTCAGCTTCTGCTTTTGCCTAAGACCTGTCTGGTTACTTCTGCTGACTTCTCTGTCAGACATTATCAACTACAAGTGTGCCTGCCTTCTGCAATGGATGTACCACATGCATACACCTCCCCCTCTCTCACACACACTCACTGCCATTCACCTTCTCCCTAATCAAATCTCTGTGAAGACCATCCATCAGCCCCTATCATTTATCCTTCCCACACACACCAGCTCACAAAACAGAATTATTCTTGTTAACATTCATTCCATTAATGAGAAATCCCTGCTGGTTCATCATCCAGTGGTACAAGTCTTTGCACTCACAGGCTGACATCTCTATCATCCTCCAAACTGCTGCCCTGGGGTACAGTAATCTCTTACAGACTGGTCTCCAAGCAGAGGAGAGGCACGTTTCTCAGTACCAAACCTAAATTTTAATCTCTTTCCTCTTGAGCTGCTGGGGCTTCAGTATCTTTTTCTCCTGCATGGAACCTAAAATCAGCTATGATGCCTCATTGGTTAGCTAACTGCTTCTGTCCTTTGGGATTCTTCATATGCTGTTGATAAAAGAGCCAGTGAAAAATATATCCATTAAATTCTTGGTCTGTGCTTGCTTGTTACTTTTTCTGCAAAGCTTGCAGAAAAAAAAAAAAAGGAAGGAGAAAGACAGAAATACATCACTCAAATGCAACACTTGATATCTGGGCTGAGGGAGTATAATCAGCCAATGCCTAAGACTCATCACAGGTCTCTTGTAGCCAAGCATCAAGGTGAGCACCATGTATTGTCTGACTCGATGCAGGAAGAGGAGCAGCAACACAAACTCTTATACAACAGGTCACCACAATTCCTACTGGTGAGGGAAGCATTTACAGATTGTAAATGGTTCTGAACCCCATTTGTTTCTGGGTATGTCTTCTGAAATTTGCAAGGATGACAATTAAGACACATCTCAGTAATTATTTTCATAACACTGTGACCTCCACTGGACTTTGACCTCCAAATTACCCTACACCAGCTTCCAAGCAACCAGCCAACTGTTTCACCACTTCCCAGAGCTCAGATGAACTGATGATTTAGCAGGAAAGGGTTTTACATCATTACTAAGATGGTGTCATCGAGTCCTCTCCCACCCCCTCCCCTGTGGGTCACACACTCCTTCCAAATATATTTTTCTCCTGTTTTGTTCGCTATAAAACTAAAATCCTTTTTTTTTACTAATACTACTTGCCTTGGAGATCACATATTTAGGAATGTATATTCCTTGCCTCTCCTTTTCTGTTTCCAATCTCTTTAATTGCCCCACAATAATCTCACTCTGCCCTCCTTGTAGCTTCTACACAGACTCTGAGAGCTCTTCAGCTCTCTTCCAAGCCTGTAACTGCCAAGCCTGCTGCACCCAATCTCCAATCCCCCACCACATTTAGGATGTGCAGAAGGACAGATATTACTGAACTGCAGTTGTTTTGGGGTATTTTTTTTCATGACAATGGGGCAAATTCTTTGTGTTAACATAGTGCAGACTGACGTGCTTGCAGCATGCTCCAGCTTTCCTAGGACACACAGTACACACCACCAAAGAAACCTTTAAGACCAAGAAGTCCTCATGCAAGAAATCATCATTTTCAGCCTTTCCTTTGCAAGCTTCCCCTCTCTCTTTCACATCTGTAGGCTTTTCTGTACATATGCCTTTATCATTTTCTTACCCCTTGAACAACTTGTTTGGATCAGGAGACTCCAGCCATACAAAATGTTCACCCTGGTATCCAAATTCTCTCCACAAATTCCTGTCAATTTTTAAAAATTGATTAAAGAAACCGGTTTATGATATCAACAAGGGCATGGAGAAAGCCCTGCTTACCCTCATCAAGGTTCCCTTCAGCTCTGTGAAATCTTGGCCTTCCCCTGCAGAAGTTTTGGGAAGATGGTTACTGGTGAGCTCTTTAATTGTCTCATCTGAATACTAATTTATTACTCATAGCAGCAAATACACCCTATGCTCTTCTCAGCAGGGAAGATGTCACTGCATCTTCAGCCCCACCACTGCACCCTTCAGTGCTCAGCCAGTCTGTGTGTGCCAGGATAACAGAGTCACCCCTGTGAAGGAGCAAGCACCCCCTCACCAGGGCTTCACACATTATAACCAACCCTCAGCCACTTTGGAATCCTCCTCTCTTTGAGCACTCTGCAGCTCTTCTTTCCTCCTCCTCTGCCCTCATCTTAAGTGATACCCATCCTAAACTCCCTTGGATTTCCCCCATTTTCCGGTATTTATTAAGTTATTCCCTCCACCTCATATTTTAATACTGCTTCTCCACTTCCTAAAGCAGTGAATCATCTCTCTCATCCCTGTCATAGATAGCTTCTTAGTCAAATATATAGAAAGATAATTTCTAGTCAAATGAAACCTGATACCAGCTAGTGGGGATCCTACATAGAAGTACAACAGACACCATGAGCACAACCATCTGGAGCAGAAAAGAATCCTGTCCTGAGGAAGAAGTGCAAAGCTCTAAAATGCCCAACACTTCAGAGATTGAGATAAAGAAAAATACTGAGTAGAGGAGGGAAAAAATAAGATCCTATGGTGAGTAAGGGAAAGGCACTTGATGAGTATGCTGCCTGACAGGAACACAGTATCCAGTATGACCCAGGCTGCCTTTATTCCTTTTACATTCTCATATCTCACTTGGCACCACTGTCTGGTTAAATAGGAAGGAATGGGGAAACTCTGGAAAACTGCAAAAAAATTAAACAGGCTTCACGCATACCTGGCTATGGATTTTTACAGTGTTAATTAAGAGGATGCCGAAGAGTTCCAAGGAGGAGAAAATATTTCCCATAATGTCTGAGAGTAGAAGTTAACAAGCCTGCTGGGATCTTTTTAGCCCCTGCAGAGCTAAGGCTTCAACATTATTAAATGGCTGTCGCATCTAAAGTACGGAGCAACATAACACACAACAGAGAGCACAGGATGCTGAAATGGGGGATGACTTTAGATTACACCGCAGAGTAATTCAATTTCAGGACAGGTGTTTGCATGTGACTGAACAAGATACCACTGTGGAAAACAATAAAGGTACCCAAAAGAAGAGAGAAGACAGACATGCAGTCAGGGCTCTCAAATAGCAAGAAAAGTGTCAAAGGAAACCGCATGCTTCAAGACATTGTGGTTCAGTGTGATCATCCAAGCACATGAGCTATCAAAAATACAGACACTACAGAAGCAGAGAAACGCCTTCCCTGGGTGGTGGCACTCCTCAGGAGACATGGTGTCTGCTGCCAGTTTTTAAGCCCATAGTTGGTGACTTAGGCATTGTTAGCCACCAAGGCTACAGTGACACAAGTTACTTATTGCTCCCAGTTCGCTTGGGTACATCCAAAAAGCTTATCTTAAAGCCTTTCCCTATGCAAGCAGCAGGCATATCCCATTGCAACCAGTGATCAAAGGGATTATGCTGTATTTCATGAGCTTTTAAGGTGTACATTCTAGGTTTGCCTGCCAAGAATTATTTCACCAAGCCTAACCCTTAAAATATATGCAGGTTAAGAGCTGGAATATTACTAGTTTTCTTTTTAACAATACAAATTTTTAGGATATTTGGAAAAGACCTGTTCTTAGTCATTGCCATGCACATATGTGTGACACTGCATACAGAAATCAATATCAATCTTTATTTTAACTCTCTAGGGTAGTTTTCTTTTAAAACCCAAAAAACAAAACAAAACCCCTCCCGAAAACCAAACAACAACAACAAAAAAAACCCAAACAAAAAATCCAGAAGTTTCTGTTCCTTTTCTTTTCCCAGTTCCAAGGAATTGCTTGCTGACATCCTAATCCATTCTCCAAGTGAGCAAGGTCTTCCCTGACTCCAGTAAAGGTGTTAGGTGTGCACTTAGCAAACAGAATTGCATGGAAAGTGACCCCAAAATCCAATAATATAAACATACATGAACAAGCAGACAAAAATTGAGACTGCTCCTTGCTGTTACCCACCCCTAATCAGTGGTATGTAGCATGACATTCACATATCTACCAACTTAAACAAAGTCTCCCTATATGAATCAGGCATGATGTGTGTAGTCTACAACAATTTGTATAAACACAGAGTTGGAAAAGATTTTCCAAACATCACATAGCTGGCATGGGACTCCAAGTCATGATGGTTTTATGCACCTCTAACTGAAATACCTAGCTCAAAATGACCTAAATGGTTCGGGGGAGAAAAAGGAAAGAAAAGGAAAAAAAAGACACTTATTATGCTAATTGCTGCTCAAAAAAAACCCAAACCACCCTCATTCATCATCATTCTCATGACACATACAGTTTGCCCAGCCTAAACAATACATAGAGATTTCATTATGTCAGCTTAAAAAAATAGACTAACCAGTCACAACACTGAAATCCAGAGTCTGGCACAGAATCTTGACTCCCCAAGTGCATAACCTATACTAGTACTTAGAAAACCATGCAAAGAACTACTCAGTGCAATCAAAATTCAGAACCACCACAACCAGTTAACCTCTCTTACCATATGGACAATTTCACTAGCAAACAATCATAGTTCAATGATTCAAAGCAACCAATTTTCAATGCAAGTAGAAAGCAGTGTTTATATGAAAGAGGCTGTTAAGTCCTTGACTGGCCTACAATTTTGCAGAATTTCTTGAAATTCTGTTCAGTTCAGTACCAAATCCCACCACCAAGCGATTTTCCTAGGCAGGAGAGACTTCATTTTTGCCCCCTCCGCCCCCCAAACAAACTACAGTATATCAAGCAGCCATTTATACTCTAAACTGAACAGAAATATCATGGAGTTTGGGCACTTTCTCTGCTTTGCAAGTATCACACAAGGAAAGGGAAACAGGTAAACCAGGCACCACCCAACTGCATTTCAGAGGAAATCACTTGCACTCAGTCACCTGCCAGAACTGTAAGGAGACCAAAACTTGTCTCCTCTGAGCTCTAAACATCTTCCTTCACTCCATGTCTCCCACCAATTGCAGCGCATTCCTGCCTCGCAAGACATGAACCTAATGCAGAAGGTCAACTCCCTTCAAGGAGATTTCTGAGCAGCAGAGATCATGCACTGGTGAGCAAAGATGTAGCTGCTCTGGTCTCTGCTGGAGGTGGCAGCACGAGGCCTGGTGCTGTCCCCCAGAACCTCCAGAGGTCAAAAGGAAAACTCATCATTGAACGTACATTTATCCCAGACATGCAGTATCTGAATGAAAGTGACAAAACCTCATGGCAAAATGTTCAACAAAGGTCAGATCTTGCCCTGCCTCTCACTTCCTCCCCTCCCTGCTCACAATGTCACAGGAGGATCACGCACCGTGTTGGAAGCCCCAAGCAAAAGCATCACAGTCACCTAGTGAGGGCTCTCTTATGGTGTTAGCAGCCTGTTCCAGCACCAGGCACACTCCCTGCAGGCTCAGGCCTGGGAACAGAGAAAAACGAGAATGCTGGCAGAGCACCAGGGGCATGAACGAGGAGGAAAGAGGGGAAAAAACCGCACTCAGGGCTGATCAGGGCTTTGCAGCCAATGCCAATGTAAACTGCACTCAGGGCAGATGGCAGTTCTTGCTCCAGCTGTAAATGCCCAGGAGCAAGGACTGCTTTTTGCCCCTTTGCAAAGCATTTAACACATACACACAGGGAGCCTGGGCCAGATGGAAGGCTATGAAGCAGTGGCAGGCAGGAGAGATAGCCTGTCATAGAGCAGCACTGCTGATGTTTAGTGATGAACGGCAACGCGAGCTACAAGGTGGTCTTTCTTTCCACCTTGCAGTTAGCCCATTGGATCGCGTTAGCCGCCTGCTTCTTATCAGACTTTACAGTTCCCCCTCACCACTACTCAATTCCATCATGCCGTCACTTAACTTGTGCATGTAATTTAAAGCCAGATAGATGGCGGGGAAATTGCTTCCTCTGAGGCCCCTACTAATTGACCCCTATCCACAGAGCTCAGCAGTCTTCCCTTAACAGCGCTCGCACGCGCTACCGCAACACGAAGTGTAAGTTCGGGGTTGGCAGCGCAGCCTCTCTCCCCCGTGGCAATGCCATATGGTTTTAAGACTCTCAGGATCAGATGCCGTTCCCGCTGAAATCAATCATCACAGCCTATCCCTGGAGAAGGCCATCTCAAAATCCCACTGGTTTGAAATGCAGCTCAGCAAGGTGCCTCAGGTTTGGAGGCTGGTATTGACTCAATCAGGTTGGTATGCAAATGCTTGCTTTAATAGTGGACATATCAATTAGCTGGGCTCTTACACAGGGAGCAAGCAGTGCCCGCCACGATGACAGCATGCCTAAACAGCTGATATTTCACATTTGGCAGGACCCTTCACCCCCTGCCAATGCAAGTCAGCCTCTCTGCCTGAACTTGCTGTCATGCTAATGAAAATGAGCATTGGGGCAACTGAGATTCATACACTGAATGGGGTTAACTCTAAAGAGAGAAGGATGTAAACTATCGCAGGCACCTAATCTTCACAACCTGCAGCAGAACTTACAGACATGTACACCAATCAGAGGAAAAGTAAGTAGTCTCTATGGGTAAATAAAGATTATGTCTCTTTAAACTGACTGTAAATCTGAATGAACATAGAATATACATACACAAGTAGGCAGCGTGCAACGTGACGTCAATCTGATTTTTATAGATTTATTATTGCCGTACATAAAATTTCCTAGTAATAATAACATTCTATGAAAAATACTAGAGCATTGGGACACTTTTAATGTGAAAACAGTACAAGAAAAGTAGGAAAAAATTATTCAAGTATTTAAAAAAAAATGCTGGGCGAGAAGCATTCTATGAAAAATGCGAGGGTCAGGAACTGGAAAGCATTCACATGAATCTGTCTTCAATTCCATCTACTATCTTTGAGAGTTACATCCTATGCCTTCTTTGCACCAGTAGAAGAGATTTAAAGAAAAAGAGAGAAATGGTTTCTGTGGGATCAGCTAGCTTATGGTTTATTGGTATTTTTCTAATTTTTCATTTGTTTTTAAACATGCTTCCACCCTGCTGTAAATTACCCCTGCAATTTGCAGCCTGTCAAGCAGAATTCATGAATCATCTAAGTGTGTAGTGGAATGTGAGCCCCTCGATCCTTGATGCATTTCCATGGGCGTGTGCCCACTGAGATGCCAGGGGATCATCCATGCAGATTCCCTGGGAGCACAGGCCAAACGAGTTGGTGCAGACACTCACTCTGCAGGGAGGCTGCCCTTGCCCACCCTCAACACCAATACCGCTGCCACAGGGCCCTCCTGGAGGCCCTGTCACCCTCTGACATCCTTCCAGGTGGCTGTACAGCCAGAGCACTGCTGCTGCACCTGTGCTGTAGGCAGCCCTTCTGTCATTTTATCAGGTAATTTTTTTTATATAGAAGACATTAAGGAAGACAACCATATAAGTAAGTTATTCTTCCTCTCCTACTGACAAACCACATTTCTGTAAAGAAATTAGCAACATCCTGTGACAAAACTTTGTGATCGGCCATGGCCTGCAGAGAAGTGATGCCTTACTGACATCTCCACAGCTGGAAAGAGAAACCTGTTTCCTTCGAGTCACAGTACAGCAGCAAGAGAAGCTTTTGTGTTTACGTATCTGACAGAGCACAAACAGGAGAGAGCGAGTGGGGGAAAGAGAGAATGAAGAAAAGAAGTGAAGGCAGGTGGTTATGAGAGCACACAAGTGGCTAATTAAACCATGGGTTTTACTGGTCACAGTGGTTAAACAATTTTAACAAGAGGCATTCTCATAGCATGCCTGAAAAGTTTTTAACACTACCGAACACCTTTGTGAGGAGCAAGGAAGTTCTGGAAATGTGCTCAGAGATGCACTCAAACCCATAGGAAGATCTGATAATGTACAAATTCGTTTCTTCCAGAGATAGCTCACTTTCTGCACAAATCGATAAGCCATCAGGACCTATCATTTATCACAAACATTAAATCCCAGCAGCACCTTGGTTTGCAAGCCTAATGAGGGAACCTGGCACACAAAGGCACTCTCAGTGCTGGGTCGTGTGGGGGGAATTCTCCACGCCTCTGGTCCAGGGAGTCTCTTTTAGGCTGTACTCAGCATTAACAGACCAGGGCTATCCTAACAACTATCCTTGTTGCAAACTTGCAACAAAACCAACAAAGGCATATTATTGAGAAAAACAAGAGCTGAAAACCCAGTCTAGTTTCTATCCCCTGGGAAGTCCATCCTGGTTTTTTGTGTTAGTGATGCTGGGTCACCATTCACAAAAAAAGAGGTAAAAGGATGCAAAGCTATGAATTAAACTTTCAGCAAGGACAGTTCACTCTTGCAAGGAGGAATTAATTAGTTGTTTTGATGAGGCTGGTAAGGAAAGAGTTAATGCCATCAGCCAAATGTCAGTTAACCCCCAAATGTTGCTTTTGTCCCATGGCAGTGTCAATACCAACACTATTATCTCAATTTATTTAACACAGAACAAATTAATTGGCTCTAAGTGTTGCTTTTTCCCTGGAATCCCTCATTCCATCTCTTCTTGGAGAGAGCTCCTGCAAGCAATGAGCAAGGGAATAAACCACTATGCAAACACACACAGGCACACACACACACAGAGGGAAGTTGCAATTTCTCACTTAGTTGCTGATTTCTGTGACTACAAATCTTGGTGTCACCCGCCATACACTACTCCTCTGTACTAAATCCATCATCCTCGACACCTTCAGATGCATCTGAGATGTGTGTCGAACCAGCAACACTATAATTTTAATAATGACAAGGGATTAAGTATTATTACTAGTCTTTTCTCTCACTTGTTTCCTTCCCCTAACGATACCATCCAATTGCCATTTTCCTCACGGATGTGTATTTTGGTTCCCATTGTCTGTCGTACCCAATACAATAACCGAAATGTCTGCGACACGGATCTGCCTGTCTCTCGTATGTCTAGCAAATCTGAAAACCTGTTGTTACAGCTTTGGGGAACACAGTACATTGTCAGTTCCAAGGAAACGTTGTAAAAATAACCATACATACAGTTCGGTCAGAAATCAGTTTAGTCATACCTGTGCTATTCTTCCATTGTGTTTAATACACCACGAGCAGGTTATTTCATAAAAGACATTGCCAAAGTGATCACTTGGGTGCGTTTCACCTACTACTGGGCTCCATGGCCCGTTGTCTGTCTGGGACAAACCGCTACCAGCCAACCTGGAGATGAACTTGCCATTGCTTTCCCTGAACTTCTGACAGCGAGAGCCCGGTGTTCAGCTAAAACTTTCCCTTCCCCACCTCCCCGTTCCTACAAACCGCCCCGAATCGTCATGATTGCCATTAATTAAAGTAAGGAAAAAAAAAAGGGAGACAAAAATAAAAATAAAAGAAACTAAGAAGAAAAAGGAACCAGAGAGCCAGCAGTCTTATGGAAACAGCACGGCAGGTAAACCAGGTTAGCATCGTTCCGTAACGGCCACCAGCTGGCGGGGCGGGGGCCAGCGCCCCCCGGCCGTCCCTCCTCGGCCCGGGGCCGGGGGCCAGCGGCCGGGGCCCGGCTCGGC
>VZTZ01040826.1:188804-272890 GCA_013400955.1 Drymodes brunneopygia | reverse complement strand
CGGCGGTCCCCCCGCCCGGCCCGGCCCGGCCCGGCCCGGCCCGGCGGCTGGAGCGGGAGGCCGGTGCCCCGGTCAGCGCACGGCCACGCAGCATGGAATTCTTCACGCGCGTTTGCAGATCTCTAATGACTACCACCCCCCGCGCACGCTATAATTTTTTTTTTCAGACGCGTGAGGTGCTGCGGATTTCAGGCATACTTAGGCGAAATGGAGCCGGCTGAACCGTGGATGTTACACGAGTGTCTCCGCACTCGCTAGAAGTGCTTTCCCTACACTTGCCCTTTGCCGGTGCCGGAGCCCAGGAAGTGCGTGGCACCTGTCCGGGCAGGCCACGCGTACCCCCCACCTGAACTGCCAATATTAAAACGCGTCTTTTAACAAGCCACTGACTTACAGATACTGCAAGCAAACACACTACAGTTCCCTAAAGAATTTCAGCAAACTATAAAAAAGCCATACAAGCCCACCTGCCTTCCCCGGAGTTCTTGCAAGCACAAAAAAGGGCCTATATTCACTGAATAAATTATGCATCGGAAATTCTTAATCCAGCTCCTCTTGGTACTTCCAGAGCGAGCGCTGGTTCTTACAGAGCCATTGCTGCAGCCTGGTGCTGCCAGCGTGGGCACTAAGCAGTTAAGAAATGGATGTTTCTGCCAAGAAAATAATTTTAACCGTTTGTAAATCACAGAAAAAGAAGGGGAAATTGCACTGTTTCATTGGTTTTATATGTAAGTAAATGAAGGATTTATGTGCAGACTGAAGTTTTATTTCCTTCCGCTCCAAGCTGAATTCAAGCTCGGGGTGCTCAACACTACGGAATTACCCAAGGGAAAGCACTGCAGGAACCTTTTCCCAGGAGCAGCAAGACAAGGTGGATTTGAGCAGTGGGGTTTGGCAAGGACCACCAGCCTCGTGGCTAATGCTCCATCAAGTGAGACTGAGTGGAACAGATGAGGGACAGTTTTGGTCAATCAGGTAGGTTGCAGATCTGCAAGAAGTCACGGCCTCTGACATTTATGTTATGGATTGGTATGTTTTATTTGGAAGCAGTATAGTTTATCTAGCTAATTAGCTGCCTCTAACCCTACGATATGCATTTTAAAATACCCCCAAACAAGGATTTACATAATAAAGCATAACCTCCCGACTAGCTAGCGTCATCCTATATGACAGTTCTGCTGCCTTTTTCAAAGTCTTTTCTGTTTTGATACATTTTAACACAAACTTATGGGAGGGAGGGGGGAAATACAAATGAGGCGAAACGGTGTTTCAGTAATGTCACAAAATGACAAAAAACAAGAGCTTTTCCTGTTGAGGTTCATTCCCTACCACTTTTCTCCCAAATTAGTTGTCAAAAGCCATATGCAATACTCCAAACACTGAGGACGTTTTTCAAACACAGACTTCTCCTGAACTCCAAACTTCCTTTAATCACAACCTGTGTCTCACTTAAGCAATCCTTTCCGAGTTAATTTATTACTCTTGAAGGAGTTACATTTTTAATAATCAAAAAGAGGAAAAGGGGAAAACTCTGATAATCTTTTCTCATGCATAAGGAAGACCATTTCATGTATTTTTTAATTGTCATGTGAATTAAATTGCACTGCTATATATAACCTTTCTACTCCAGCCTGGAAAGTTGTACACCTTTTTAGTATTGGAGAAGAAGTGTGGAATCCAGCTCAGACGAGGGTTTTTTCCGGAACCTTTGATTTAGTAGAGTTTGTTTTTGTTCAGGGCNGGGGGGGAGGGGGTATTTCTGGGTTTTGTTTAGTTTGTGGATACAAATCTGTTTTATCCTGCATTCTGCCCTGAGCCTGGGGGCTGAGGAGGACTGTTATGTTCAGGATCTATCAGTGAGGTAGCTACAATTGTCTCATGATGAGTCCTAAGAAAGCAATTCCAGATTATCCTTTTCATTATAATCTGTGCTTTGATGGGAGGGACAGAAAGTAAAAAATCACAAACTCTGATTTTTGTTCAGAAACCATTTCTATTTCATTTTTAGCAGGAATGAAGCTAGAGCAGTATGTTGTGACATGGGAACATGGGAGCTGCCCTGCCTTTGTAAATAGTGAAGTTGTTCTGAAAGAAAGTTGCAAAAAAAGGAAACAAACTGAAATTCACATTCAGTTATTGTTCATTCTGTTACTGACTCTAGTGTAGCTAGAAACTGACCACTGTAAACCTACCCAGATCCTTCAAGTATTATAAGCATTGCACCAGAATTAGAAAAAGGAGGTGAAGCAAGCCCTTGGGGAATGCAGCAGTTCATTAGACTGTGAGATGAAGTTGTGGGGTTTTTTTCTAATCTTATTACTCTTTCCTTTTCTGTGTTCTTTTCCTAAGCCCTCTTAAAGCTCATGGACCCACTGTCAGGGCTAGACTCTGACTCTGTTGCTGTATTTGGGTTCCCTTCTGCTGGGGCCAAGAGCTCTAAACCACACATGCTGCAACTCTGGTTCTACTCTGGGTGGTCCACATGGCACACATCCTGAGCAGGCTAACCTTGGGGTATGCGCCTTTGTTACAGAAGAACTGTGGATGGGGACTGGAAAAGTAGCTGCGTCTGCTCCCCTCACCTCATTAGGAAATGTCCCACCTTGAAACGGAAATGGTCAGTTTTCATTTGGGATCTGCCCCAGCTCTGTGCCACACCCCTTGATGAAAATGGAAGTAGTGGTTCAGCTGTTTTCCACCCTCAAGAAGAAACACATTTCTGGCACAGCCTTTCTTCTAGCACCAGGCTTGTGGGCACTCTGAAAGTACGGTCCTTCCCTTCTTAGACAAGGGTAAATTAAAAAAGAGATGCACAATTTTTCTCAAAATTCCTGAACAAAATTCTTTTGTACTTCATTGGTGCAACAAACATGTGGAAACATAGGGAAATGTCTTATACACCATCCACAGCCATAACAGCACACCTGCACCCCATTATCTGCAATGCCTCATAACTCTTCAACATCTTTAGAGCTACGAATTATTTCATGGACTCTCAGGGACCTGGGCTCCAATCTAACCTGAAAGCTGTCTGTTTGCACTGCCATGATACCACACCCAGCCCCTCTGAGCTGCAGTACATGTCTGTGACTTACAGCAGTGCCAGGCACCCTCCTTCCTTCCTTTCTTCCTCTCTAGATGATCATCTTCCTGTGGGCACCTATGTACCATTCCTCCTTCTCATAGATGCAGCCAGACACATCTTATTCACCTCCCTCATATCTGCCCCTCTTGATTTCCACACATGCAACCCATCCCAGCTCCCTGACAAAGGGGAATGTTTCACTGCTTGCCAGCTACTGTGGAATTCCTGTATCAGTAAAGGGAAAGACCAGGCACAAACTTGGTTTTGTGTGCTGCAAGAAGAGACACCTGAGAACTGCTGAAAAGCACTATCTGCCAGCAAAAATCAGGTTAAACCCATCCATTAGAATTCCTTGCTTTCATCCAATACTACTGAAAACTGCTTTCCTTTAGTTTGAAAGGAAATGCAGAGATTACCCCCTATTACAGACACCTACAAATATTTACTAAAATAATGTAGCAGAGGGATTTTTTTTAAAGTTATCACAGCTTAAACATTCCCATTACTTTGAATATGGTTTGATTCTGCTTCAGGTACAGATGCTTTCCTGATGCTTCCTAGGCAGGAATCCAGATTGCTGATCTCCAATTATGCTGACTCCCAGAGGGCTCGATCCATCACTGATGCAAGTCAACAATGCAGCTCTGCATTTGATAGGATGCTGCCAGATGAGAAACAGCAGTGCCCAGGAAAGAGAAAACACACAGGGATCCTCATTGTCTCGATAGTGGGACTCTGACAGGACACAGACTGAGAACTCTGAAACCTGGGTCCAAAGAGCTGGCTACTAGAACCACCTGGATTTGTTTAGATCAACTCAGTGTACCTCCAGGTGTCTCTCCCCTGTGACTGACAGCCCATGTCAGACCTGCAGTTTCATTTCTTTATGGTTCTTAAGAACCACCCATTATTGCATGAGGACTAGAGTGGCTTTTACCCTGTGAATGCTGTATGAATCTAAATGTCAAGCCAGAGATGTCATGCCAGAAACTAACGAGGGGCTTTAGAATAAGCACTCCCTGGCCAGTATACAGTAAGCATGGGCTTGTTCACCTAATCAGCTTTTGGGCTCCTCAGTGCTAAGGCTGTATTCTGGTTTTTTCAAATGGCATTGCACCAACACTCTTCTGGGGCAGCTACTCAGAAAGTGTATTTGCTCTTTCAGGGCTTGCAAGTCCCAAAAAAAACTGTGAGAAAGGTTTGAATCAGTGCTGCTAGTTCAGGATGCCTGACAGTTTTTCTTTCCTTTTGGGCCCTTTTTTCAGATACTTCTCATTTGTCAAGTTTTAACTCTTTGAACTAAAAGTTCCCTGTTTGAGAGGTATGCAGTCTATAAAACCATTCAGCTGGTTTCCAGAGTTCATTCTAAACGAACACATTTTCTGTGCTAAAATAATAACTACCTAAGAACTACTTTTCTAAGGAGTTGTAATGCCTTTGCACTTAGAAGCAAAAAGTTTGAAATTTGGTCATCATGAACATACCTCATTTGGCCAAATTGCACACATTTCTGAGTTTTAAGAAAGAAATCTTAGTTCACACACAAGAGAACTGCTGGAAGTGCAGCAGGGAAAAATTCTCTGAAGTGTCTAATTCTGGCTGATCTTTGAATAAGATTCTCTCTGTAGACACATTCCCTGCACTGGATCTGCTAAGTGATGTGACAGTAGCAAAAGGTCAGCATCAGCCACAGAGTATTCAAATTTAGCAATCTCTTTTCTCAGATTATCAAAGCAAGGAAGATATCCCAGAGAATGGCAACCAACTCACTGATGCTTGAGAAGTACATAGGTATCACAGAGAGAACCTGTAAATATATAGAATTTAGAATTCAAGTTTTTGAATATGGTTGTGTGGAGTTGGGGCAACTGCGTGAAGGAAGAAAAGACTGATGCTGAGAACAGACCAGGGACTAAATGAGGAAACAATCCTGGGGAGAGACGAGTATCAGCAATCAGACACAGGTACAGAACTGGTACAGTAAGGACTTAATGGATAAGATCAACTTGGGCATCTTCTAGATTTTCAGCACTTTAGTCTGTGACCTTTGCGAACATTCTGGAGGTTCTACCTCCTAGGCTTGGATGCCTTTTAAATTTTGGTACTTGTCTTGGAAGTGACAGGTTTTGCTTTACCTCTGTAAGTTTTTGATGAGCTAGTTCAACTTTCACATTTAGTAAATTGGGGAAAATAAAGACAATTAGAAAGCAGAGTTTTGTCAATTTAACACCATCTTCAGATGAATGACAGTCATCTCATGGCAGGTTTTCATAGCACTGTGATCAAACATCTCTGGTAAAATAAAGCAATGAAAATCAAGCTTATACCACAGAGCTGTGACTTTGGCCCTGGGATGCTCAGGATAGCTGCATCAAACTATTCCAGGTTCTGTTGGTCTGGAAGAGCATCTGAAACCAAAACAGTAAATACATCAAACTTTTTCAGTACCTCATAAAACAACAAAAGGAAAACTAATATCTGCTTCAGGTAATTTCTACAGGAAGGAAAATTTGAGTAAGGCTTTTGTCTAGAGAAAAGTCTTTTCTCTGCAGTTGGGATGCCCCATAGCTTTGGTTACCTTCTCATTGAAATAGCCAGAGATTCTGCTTTTATCTCAGTTCTCACACTCGTACAAAAGACATATATTTTACTATCTAGTTTTGTTAATGCTTTGCTCCTCTCATCTGTTGTCACACTTTCACTGTTAAGGCTAGTCTGGAACAAGCTTATGTTTTTTAATACTTGATTTCACATCCTGCTACTATTTATGGTTAAGGCTTCATTGGGAAGAACGACAATCACTCATGACTCAAAGACGGTGTCAGTGCCAGAAGCAGTCGTATCCTTCTATAGGCCATCATTCTGACTTACAATAAGCATCAGCAATGCAGTGGATAGCCATTTCCCTTACTGTTCCCTGAGGTCATGTTAATCATCCTTCAGCTTTACTGTAAGAAGGCATAAAAATGGGACTCCACTGCTGCACAGTGTAGGACTGACAGGTGACCCCAGAGGAGTACTGCTGATCCTCTGCTGATGTCCCCAGAAACTGCTTCTTTGTCTGATTTCAGAGGTATCTACAGAGGAATAGGTGTGCAGAGGCCAGCTGGCTTCTCCACATATCAGGTAGTTTAAAAGGTGCTGCAAGTAGCTGGATGCTGATAGCAGTGTCTGGCATTTAGATGATCACAACTAAGAACCTCCCTTGTAAGGCAGGACATTCAGCAGCAGGCATTGTCTCACAGAGAAGGTAATTGCTGAGCTTTATGTAATACTAGTTTCCATCATTTTACCACTGCTACCCCAGTTCCCTGAGTGCTTTTCAGTATTCACCTACTTACAGCTGTGAACCCAAAGGTTCAAGGAAGAGCATGCTGGGAAAGGGAAATGATATTCTAGATGCCAATATGTGGTCAGAAGAATACGCTACAATCCCAAAAATGGCAACAAAATGTGAGCTACTGGACTTGGGAAGAACAAGAATGAACACAGTGAAAAGCAAACACAAAACCCCCCCAAACTGGTAAGAGTAAAGAAATATGGATAAACACTGTTGTGACGACTTAACAGGAGAATCAGGGCAGAACAAAACACAGAAGGTACCACAAGGGATATGAGCAAACTTTCTTGTTTCAACAAGATAGCTATCCTTTCTCACGCATGTGCAATCCTGTCCAAATTTGCTGTCACACAAATATTTTAAGCTGCTCTCTCCTGCCAGCAAGAGTTGTTATCATGGCAGCCAGTGCTGTGCTGCTGAGATGAGCCCCCAGTGAAAGCCCTCTCGCCTCTCACTCGTGCACTGGTGTGCTGGTGTGATTCCCTGCGATTCCCGGTGCACTGTCCTATGTGCTCAGAATGGCGGGCACGTTTCACCAAGTGCTCCAACCCTTTCTGGGTGTAACTCGAGCCCCCCTGAGGAGTCACATACCTGCTTTACACTGCGTCTGCAGAACAGAAGAAACAAAGCCCTGAGTGTGGAAATCTTGTTAAAACATGCTATAGGCAGACCAGGAGATTTTATCAGCCAACTGAACAAGGACCAGTATACCTTCATTCTTGAACATTTGTTTGTTATCACTGCTCTGCTGAATCTGCTTGATTCCAAATTGCAAAAGCATTACTCTAAGCAGGATGACAGAAATGCCCATTGTTAATTAATATTATTATTTTATTACTCTTTGTTCTTAAAGGCCCAAGACATTTTAGCTGATAATTGAGATCAAGTAACAGGGTTGTTTCTTTTGTACCTGGACTGCATGTAAGTCAGTCAGTCTATCTATCTATCTATCTATCTATCTCACTCATGCAAACACTTTAGGGTAGAACTCCACAGACTCGGTATGTGGAGTTTTCCTTAACACTTCTCAAACCCACTTAATATTCAGGTTTGCTGTTACACAAAGCAATAAACTGGCCAAAAAACAATTGGCCTTATAGATATAAAGTGAACATTAAGGCTTTAATCAACAATGCTGTCAAAGTATCTAGAAGAAATTAGTTTATCACGCATAGCAAAGATGGGTTTCTTGAGACTTCTAATGAAAGCTGAGATAGCCATTATCTGATTACTGTAACATACACTCAATCATTAATACAAAAGTCCTCTTTAATGATCTTCATTTTATGCCCACAGCCATCCTAGGAGGAAGCCAGGAGATGGAAAGGGGAAAGTAGTGCTTCTTGTTCTTGTTTATGCCAATTCTAATGGGGTTGTGACACTGAAGAATGCTAATTTGAGACTGATGTGTATTTCTTGGCCCTGATCACAAGATGTGGGTCGGACCTGCAAGAGGTCAGCAGTATTTGATGTCCTGAGGGCAAAATGATGCTATTCAAGATTAATATAGAGGCTGTGCTGGTCTCCTTTGGTCCCAGGGACTGCCAGTTAGCCCATTAAGACTGTGTAAATCCATGTTCTCCATTGCAGCTGTGATGAACCAAGTCCTGCTATGTGTAAGGAGCTGTGCCCTGGCATCTGCATGGAAATGATGATCCTGCTCTTCAGGAGAAAAAACATAGAGGAAGTAAAGATGCATAAGGGGTCTGGTGATTATTTCTGAAGTTTGTTATGACAAACTGTACATTGTTGTTATTTTGCTGCTGGCTTCTGCTAATAATTTGTTCTAAGGTTTTAAAGAATAGATCCCCAAAACATTTGCTGGCATCTGGCTCAATCAAAACAGAAGAAACTATCTTTCAAAAAAAGTGAGCACTGTGTTCTCTGAATGCAGATTTTTTCAAATTACTTTGGATTTTGCAGATTGTTGTCATTATACAGCTATTTATGAAGAACCATTATTGCTGGCTTTGTCATCAAAAAAACCTTGAGAACACTGTCTATCACCTAGGATTAGTACTGCCACAAAATAAATGTTTTCTCAATATTTTTGTAGATGTTTTCAGAGGTCTCTAATGTTTCACATTAGAGAACCTGAACCCCACTATTATTGCAAATTAAAATTATTTAATAGTGCTGCCTGTGAAAGAGTGTTGTTTTTACAGTTGTCAAACCCCTTAAACATTGATAGTTTTGTTTAACAATACATTGTTTTCTTAGTTCTTCTAGACATACTGCAAGCGTTATCTTATGATTCTTTAAATGTCTGTAATTGTAAAAGTACTAGTATGAGTGAATAAATAGTTGCCTAAAATAGGTATTGATTTTGCATCTATAAAAGCAAGATACTGAGAACACCAATTATATGTTTACCTCAGAAATATTAATGTCTTTATGCACCGTTCAATGCATGGTGCAAGTTGTAACTCTTTGGACATACTGGGTATCATTTAAGTCTCATGTAAACTTGTAGGTTAAATGGCAGAATAGTCTTGTTCTGAATCAGGAATTTCAGGAAGGCTTCTAAATATCTTGTTTTTAATGAGTGGAACATTTTAGCCTTTCTTTTTGTTATTCAGCCTCAGAATTAGCTTTTTGTTGCTCCCCCTCCCCCACATAATTCCTTCTCCTGTCGGAGAATCTCAGCTGCTAAAACCCACCACTGCCAAATCTGCTGCAAACCGTAGACAAAAGAGAAAGTTCAATGAAACAGGAACACTCGAGCTTTCTGTTTGTGCCATGCTGTGACTGTAAAACAATGGAGTTGCAGCAGACCTGTAGAGTATGTAAAAGAAATGAATCTTTAAGAAATGTATGTTTTCACACATTGACAGGGGCACTAAACTCCCATGTTTTCCTACCATATGAAATTCATCACTGTGTATAATTCTATCTACATTCCTGTGGTTCACTTCCTGCTGCAGCCATGACAAATGTCCTTTTATATTTAGGGATTTTAGGGTCATTCATTTTTCATTTCTGTTATCAAATCTGTAATTTCAAATATCTGTCTGCATCCTGCTCATTCCAGTGTGATGTATGAATCTACAGATAATATATGCACCCCATGCTTAAATATAGCCATAGAAGGATCCAGAATTGAGTTCACTGTTTTCTTTGGCTGATATTCTTCCCTGACACTGCACCCCACAGCAATCCCTTCAGCGCCATCAGTTCACCCGAACTTCCTCTGCTTTTGATCCAACTCAACAAACCCGCCCATTTTTCCTAACAAAACACTGGAAGTTTATGAATGATTTTTGTTTCCTAGGGTGAACTTCCAAATACCTGTATATACATATTGACATTTACATACATACAGTGGCCATGTGCTTGTTCTGTGGTCCTTGGGGAGACACCAAACCTGAGCTGTAAATAATGTTACCTACTTTAGAGTACAGGTCACAGATAGATCTGAATAGCATCTTAATGATTCTTCTCTCTCTCTTGACTCAGATTTATATGTTAGGAGGTGAAGACAGGTGAGATGAGTCCAACCCATACTGCTGAAGTGATCTATTTCCAATAACAAGGCTCATACATCAGATCCTGTAAGATGTGCAGAAAAACAAGAGGTTTCCAAAGCACAACTCGAGACTGATCCAGAGAAGACCCAAAACTAAAATACTGATCAGATTTATGGCAGACTTAATTTAAGAAGCAATACAATTATTAAGGAGGTAAGCAATGAAAAGGGGAAGAGAGGAGAATATATAAGCATTAGTAGGACAGTCATATGTTCACAGCAACTATGCACAATGGGTTAGTTGTGAATCAAAGTAGTTTTGGTTACTACCAGGTCTGGTTCATGTATGATCTCTTTAACTATAAATAAAGTCATTTCTCAAATTACCTATCACCTAGGTTCCTTTGGCAAGGTGTTTCCTTCAGGCATTGCAGTGAAAAGTTCATTTTGAAGAAGGATTTAAAAGGCAGATGCAGCTGGCATGGATTAGAGATCCTTACGGACTGAAAGAACATTAATACTGTCATGGGAAGGAAAGGTGGACAAGATTTGACTCACTGGTTTTCCTTCTGTCTAGTGGAGACATCACATCTGTCACTTTAGAAGAGCCTGCTCCAGTTGTGAGATTGACCATATTAGCCACTTCCAGGAATTTCTAGTTTGTGAGTCTTACTCTCTTCCTTCATCAAACACCTGTTAACATTTCCCTCAAAGTAAATATCGCCACCAATATGAATAAATATATTAAGAGTAATGTATAATTATTGCAAGTGCTCCAGCCTAGCCTGGACTCTTCAGGAAGTTTCACAATCCATTCATGGACAGCCACAATGTGTTCTCCATTGACCCTCATGTGTTCCTCATTCACAACATTTAGAAGGAAGAAAGAAAGAGGGAACATACAGTAATATATGTATTGGTCATAGGCTCCAGAAAAATAACCTAAAGAGCTATTTTTCCTATTGTAACAGTTTCCTCTGGTTCAATTGAATTTTTTCTATTTGCTGTTTATTTTCTCAGTAGCATTTAGGTTTTTGCAATTCAGGTCATTCAACAAATCAAGAGCTCCTTCTTACTGTATTTCCACTTACTGAATTTAAAAAAAATTATAGCTTAAATTTAATATTCACCATTGTATTTAGGAAATCTCTCTTTTCTCCAAGTAACTGAAATGCCAGGATGTTTCCTCCCTCTTTTATGTGATTCTAATTGATTATATATTTTGCCAATAATGTAATTAAAAAGACAAAAATCACAGTTATTCCAGAGTGAGAAGCTGTCCTAGAGTTTTAGATCATCCTGATTTGAGGTGCTGGAGAAGTCAATGATATAATTAAGAAAGTCCTGCAGTCTTCATAAACATTCCAAGGTTATGCTCCCCAGACTGGTGGTTTTTTCCTTGCCTTGCCACTCCAAGCACTGTACTTGCCAATACATACCACAGGGAAAATTGAACCCTCACAGACAGTTTCTGCCATGCTCCCAGCAATCTCTGTTAGCTGGGACAAAGGATACTGAGGGTGGCTTTAATTTACTCTTTCCTTTTTATCTGGTGTAAAGGAGCAAAAGGGCTGAAACTCTCACCTTGTCTCTCTTTGTTAAGGATAATCTATTCAGAGCTCTCAGAACAGAAGCAACTAGTACCGTACGTGTGTTGTATGAGGGAAAGGGTGTTACTTACCTCTTGCATTACTGTAAAGTCCAAACACATATAAGTCAAAGGAACCAAGTTGCAAATCCCTGCTGCAGTCTCCATCTAGGAAGAGGAATTGCCTTAAGAGGTACTATTAAAGTCTGCCCAATAAGGAAGATCATTTTGGTATACTGGGTATATCTTTTAAAAGGCTTCTTTTAATTGCTAGGAAAAGTCTTAGAATACATAGGAATATGCATATACACACGTCTCTAATAATACTAATTCCTCCGGTGCTTTCTACCCAAAAGGAATTATCTTGTAGGTTGTGAAACAGACCTAGCAAGTAGGGAAGTCTGCTGGCTCAATAACAGTGATAAAAGTTAGATATCATAATGCTTCCATTTCATTAGGAAGCTATCTGTCTCCTGGTTGTGGCTGGTTATGACCTAGGAAAAAGTGGATATATGGCTTGACATGATATAGAAAACATAAGTTAGATATTTATGATCACAGGCTATTTCTCTCACAAGGACAGTTCTCCCGGTTCCAATTGTACCTTGTTTGACTTGGTAGTAGTAGGAAAGGAAATAGATGATTCAGTAGCTGTAATTTGTAAAAAGCATCAACAATTTTAACCTACATTTTCCCTTCAGTCATACATCCATCTCAGTTAAAGCTTCTTGTTCAATGTTTTCCTTCACTCTGACCATCCTTTAAAGCACTTGAGATGAAGTCAGGTAGATAAGGAGAATATGGTATCTTCTGTGTACGCTCTAACAGCATCAGCATACATCAG
Source organism: Drymodes brunneopygia (assembly GCA_013400955.1). Classification (NCBI taxonomy): domain Eukaryota; kingdom Metazoa; phylum Chordata; class Aves; order Passeriformes; family Petroicidae; genus Drymodes; species Drymodes brunneopygia. The sequence continues at coordinate 260,567 of VZTZ01040826.1, read as the reverse complement.
TAAAGGGAATGGATTACTTCCCCATTCAACCTAAACTCATTTTTGCCTTCAAGTGCCACATGCATACAGCAGACTAAGGACAAAGGAGTGACATTATTGTACAGTTTGGGGTACCATTTAGACCAACAGTGGAAGATAATTAGACAGATAAAGGTTTTGGTCTAGGTGTTTGTGTGTTGTGTGTATGATCTATCAGCTGGTCTAACTCAGTCTCCCCAGTATCATTTTGGTGAAGGGGTGACAACTGCAGTGTTTCACCTCAAGTTCTAGATTGAGAACTGTATCTTCATAAGACATTATAGCTCTCCCTGCAAAGCCTTGCGACTTTTTCTACATATAAAGATATATTAATGTTCAGTCATGTTGCTCAAGAAGAAAACAATGCATCTAGTTAATCCCACATATTCACTTCGCATTATACTTGCTTCCCATTTATTATAAATTTCTCTCCCTCTGCAATAAATTGATTTTTTTTTTCTTTTCAGTTTTTCTGACTCCAAACCTCTCGCTAAGCTTGATTTGCTGCTTCTGTTGGGCCACCTAACTGTGCCATGTGTATTATACCTCAGGGTAGATCATTAATTCTTACCTCTTTGATTTAGCTGCCCTCTCAGTCAGATTCCTGAATCATTTTATCTCCCTCAATTTTTTTCTGCCAGTTTGAAACTCAGCTTTGGTTCTACCTCCTTAAACATTAGAAGAAAGTACATTTCTTTTTCTTTGACCTCATTTTCTCACCTGACAACATTCAGCTTTTTTACTGATGTCTCCCCAAATCATGTTTTTTTCCATTTAGTACTAAGGTTAGCATTTCCGTGCTTCAGCAAAAGCAGCTATTTGCGTTCCTATGATGTTCAGAGTCATCCTATGCATCTGCCTGTGCAATTCTGAGTTCAGTGCCAAAACAATTTGGGAATTTGTATTAAAGCTAGAAAGCCTTTCTACTATCTTGATAGCTTAGCTGTATTTGCTGTCACAGTATTAATACGAGCCAGTTGTTTCTGCATTCCTCAGTACATTTCTGTGTAATCTCTTGTGCTCTGTATCATTGTTGGTCACTGGTTTCTAATCAAACATTTTCATATGCAATGATACATTCATCAAATAGCTGGTAACATTTCTGTTAGAATGCAAAAATTCAGGCTAAGCTTTCTAAGTAACTTTCAGGCTAAATCTACAGTTGAAATGTTTTCATATTTAATTCAAAATTAACTTCCTTGACATTTTCCTCATTTAGTCTGAACTCACATTCATACTCTCCTTAGAGTCATGTCCAGTACTTCACAACATTAGCAGTCCTTTCAGCAAAGTTAGGGTAATGTATCTTTCTTTTATCAAATACTGCCACCAAAGCTTAATTGTTAATGCTCTTCATCTTAGATGGTCCACAATTGCTTGTCTCAGTAGTTTTAGCTCAGTATAATACTCATCAAACCACCACATCCACTGCAGATTCATCAGAAAAAGCATCTGATTTAACAAAAGCGGAAGCTGGCTTGGCAGCCCTGGAGATCAAAGTACACTAATGTATTTACAGGAGCTGAACATGAAACCGTACAATCTTTGACCATATTTAGCTGTGTAATGTGTATCACTTTTTGTCCTGGAAGCCCTCTTTTGCAGGTTGGTTCTTCAGTGCCAGTATCCATTTAGTCCTTTTGAGCCCAGAGAGCAGATCATGTGCTACCTATGGTTACAATTTTGTTTAATTTTGTACATACCTATTCACTTTCAACCCTTATCAATGCACCCAAACCACATCAAATTGTATCAATCTTCAGTTACTACTAAAGGGAACCACCACAATACTGGTCTCCTCCATCTTTACAACCACCATCTGCTTTTTAAATTAATATATGGAACTGAATCATTTTTCTCTAATAAAAACCCACTACTTCATCTACTACATAGCTTAAGAGCTTGTTTTCACTGAAGCACTTTGCAACCCTCCTCACTGCACTGTAGAAATTTATGCCTAAGAAGATTTTGTTCCCCTTTAAGAGTTTGGCTTCTGAGTATGTCTTAGTGCACAGACAAAACAGACTGTGATAAGGAACCAGAGGTGATAAATACAAAAGGGTTTAATAGAACAGCAAATATCTCAAGTTGCCATTTGGTCTAACCAGAGCCAAAGAGGAGCAGTCCAAAAGCTTCATGATAAAGGATTTTTAGGGAGAGCGGCACAGGAAAGTGAAATGCCATTTAGTTGTTTTGACTGGATGAGACAGTACTTGCCAGAGCAGGCAATGGGCAGGTTATCATGAATGCTGTGACCAGCACAGAGCAGGCAGGAGTTACTAGGTTTTGGCACATGTTGTGTGACAGATGGAGTGACACTGTCCTCTGGCCCCTGGTAGGGTACTTTTCCTATTCTGCCTCCCTTTCTGACCCTGACACTTCTTCCTGGGTGTGCTTGGCCATGCTGTGATCACCAGTGCTCAGAACCTCAGCTGAACAGGCATTCTGGCTCATGGGAGAACTTCCCCTGTATTATCTTGGGCTTTGCATTACTGTAATGCACTAAGAGCTTTTATTTTATTTGTTTTGGCTGGGGAGTGGGTGTGGATTAACAGTGCATAATACTGATTTACTCCAAGGCTGTTGTGTGATCTCCAGCTTTACAATCCAGCTATTGGTAGGAATTTACCAAAGGCCTTGCACCCCCTGCAGCTGGGACTAAATTTTCAGAAGATTTCTTCTCCCTTGTAAGCACCTAAATAAATGTCAAGATTTTCCCAGAACTCTACATGTTCAGTACTCTCTGGACTAGCACTATGAGATTGGCCCTTGAAAGAGTCCTGTGAAGTGGGGATTGTGCTGCTTACTATTTGTGATGCTTTTTAAAATGAGTCTTAAAATCATTCCCAGTGTTTTCAGTCATTAGAGATCGTAAGGAGCTATGTACCACATAAATCATTACATCTCTGGCTGCCCTTCTCTGCAACTCTCTGTAGAGAAGATACTTCTTTCCTAACAGAGACTGGCTCACTCATCTATGACAGTGAATCCCTGCAATCTATAAATGGCTCACCAGAGGTAGTGGGGAAGGCTGGATCTTATATTACAGCTGGCAGAGGTGCTTGAAGCAGTGGCTTCATTTCCACAACTGATGCTTTACTTCGGGATCCCTGCTAGTGAAGGATGCCAAGTTTGTATAGGCCATTATTTATGCCATTATGTCAGTCATATTGTTTAAATACATTCAAATAAATTAGTTTTTCTAAAATTTGAACAAATTCCTGAATGAGATAAATTATTAAGTAGTCTGCATTCCAACTTTTTATGGTATTGCCTGGTTCATAGTTTGAAGGAAGAATTTCATGATGTAGGAACGCCACATTAATTTTTCATTTAATAGTGATGTTTCACTGCTTCCAAAACTTTTCACACTACCTCATTTATTGTAGTCATTCCCATTTCTTGTAGCCATTCCCATGTCATGTTTTTATCTGCCAAGATGACATGTTCAAAGAGCTTTAGCAAAGCTTGTACAGAAAACTTGTATGAAAAATCGGATATTGAATAGCAGAGTGTTTTAGAAGCCAATTAATTATGGAATAATTTCTGCAAATTGGGGCAGTAATTAATGAGTGAGTAACACGCAGTATTTAGAAGTGAACAGCAGTTAGCAAACACTATGCATTGCTTTGTGATTGTAATAGAAGAAACAGACCTGTAGCCATTTATTGATTATGAGTATTAACAGATTCCTGTAGTTAATGATGTGTCTTGTGCTTATGTCATCGAGTTCTAATCTCAAATGTGACTACATTTAAAAAATAGCACTTTCTTTCTTACATGCATTCACAGGAGAGAGAAACAAGTTTCTATAAGAATTTGCTTGGGTTGGGAAACCAGCCTGTGATTAATTCAGAGTAGACAGTGGCAGAACCACTCTGGCTCAGAGAAATAAATTAAGCACATCAGGAACAATGCATGATATAACAGGAGAGCTCAAGTAGCTTTCCTCTTACTTATTCCCTGGGATGCAGGCAGAACGGCACCCTTTCTTGTAGCCCTATGAGGTATCCTTTAGGCTTTGCCAAGCAGCTCATACACAGCCTTGAGAACAGAATGAGTGAGACCTGTTCCCTTAGCATATCATGAGAAAGGTCTTCCTGGTTTCTGCACACATCTCTGATCTGGCACTGAATAAAATTTTGCAATTTGTGTACTGTCAATGACATTTTTTTTCTAACTTGTTCAATCAAGCCTACCAGCCAATATCACTGACCTGTGAGGCCTATTTTAGTCCATCTCCATCAGCTCCTTCTTGTTTTAGATCATCAGGGAAGACCTTCAGGGAAGGGAATGTTTCTTTCTCTATGTTTGTATAGCACTCAGGACAAGAGACAACCAGTATTAATTGGCAAGTCTTTGAAATAAGTTCACTTCATCTGAAAAAGAAGAAAAAAAAAGGTGGTGATGAAAAACAAAAAGAACAGAGACATGATGACTAGAGCCCAAACAAAGTTGGAGAACTGGACAAGGAAAAGTAGCATTTTAACTTTTAAATGGAAAAAAGCTTATTGTTTACATCATTAGCAACATACAGAAAAAAATCCTGGAGAACATTTTTACATAAAGTGTCACTATGCTTTAAAACTCAAGGTTGTTTTATCATTGCCTTTGAAAGATCCCAAAGAGAATCAGCTTATTGAAATGCATTAAGACTAGTGACTTTCCATTAACTGCTTTCAATAGGATGAAAAAGTAACAGAAAAAAGGAAGTCTTTTGTGAGGAAGTTTACACCTTACCAGCACAGGCTGGGGATGAACAGATCGAGAGCAGCCCTGCTGAGAAGGACTTGGGGGTGCTGGTGGGTGAGAGGCTGGACATGACCCAGCCATGGGCACTCCCAGCCCAGAAAGCCAAGCATGTCCTGGGCTGCATCTAAAGCACCATGGGCAGGAGGGGAGGAGGAGATTCTGCCCCTCTGCTCTGCTCTGGTGAGACCCCACCTGCAGTGCTGCATCAGCTCTGGGGTCCCCGCACAGGAAGGACATGGACCTGTTGGAGTGAGTCCAGAGGAGGCCACCAAAATTATTTGATGGATGGAGAACCTCTTCTACAAGAAAAGGCTGAGACAATTGGGTCTGCTCAGCCTGGAGAAGAGAAGGCTGCAGGGAGGCCTCATTGCAGCCTTCCAATACCCACAAGAATTAAGGAGTCTACAAGAAAGATGGGAGAGAGACTATTTACAAGGGCATGTAAACATGCAGGGAATTATCAAACAGAAAGATAGTAGGTTTAGATTAGATAGTAGGTAGAAATTCTTTACTGTGAGGGTGGCAAGGCACTAGAAAAGACTGCTCAAAGAAGCTGTGGATGCCCCATCCCTGGAAGTGTTCAAGGCCAGGTTGCATGGAGATCTGATGTTGGAATTACATGATCTTTAAGGACCCTTCCCATCCAAACCATTCTATAGTTCAGTGAGAAATTTTGTTTCTGACTTCTGTAATTTCTTAGATCCCCCTTTTCCAAACTGAGAGGATCACAACTGGGCTAACAGTACTGAGGACTTCCATAACATGTCCTGAAATTTCTGTCCTGTCAAGAAAGTCATCTTACTACAAAATTACTTTTACACTTGAATGACTTGAAGGTGCTCAAGTCACAGCAGTCTTCCAGGCAACAAGTTCTCATCCCTAGGGCACCTGTGTTTTGCTCTTTCTTCAGGGCTACAATTTGTGGCTTCAGGGCTACAGTTTAGTGGCCTACAGTTTATGTAGCGCTTGGCACCCCACTCTACATTGAAAAGGGCCCAGTTATCAGCTGTGAAGGAACTGCAACAGTTCCCTGACATCAAATATGTAGGTCCTTGCCACTCTGGATGGGTAATTTTATGTAACCAAGAGTAGTTAGTTGGACTTTTTAAGACATATTAATCATGTCTGTGTGTGCAGCATTCTAAGAAAACCATGTGATTCATGCAGTATTGTCAAAATATTTACAAGACGACCGCTAATGAATTTAAGCTCCCATGTGTGGGGTATTTTTTCTTAAGCTTATTAATATTTGGCAGGAGGCATCACTCTGAACCCAAAAGAAGGCTCATCTTTCCTCATAATTCCTTCTTGAATAGTGGAAGCTTCAAATATGAATTATTGACAGGTTGAGATTAATCTGTCACAAGGGCATTAAGAATTTATTGCTGATTTTTGTTAAAAAAAAAAAAAGCAGCTACTTTTGGGTGCCTAAATTACTTATTTTGTCAAAGAAGAAAGAGGACAAATGCTGCATGTACGTAAAAACAACCAAGGGACTGAATTTCTTTTTCCTCACTGTATTATGGGAAGGAGGGGGTTAAACTGCCATCCACTAAAAGCAGTGATTTTATGCTGAGGTCTCCAAGTCAGTGAATTTACATTTCGTAAGAACACCCTGAGGGGCTTTCAGTTACTTTGCTTAAAAGGTAGACAGATACATTTACAGCAGCACACGCAGAGCTCCATGTGCTAGCATGGCCACAGATTGGCTTTCTGGAACATGTGTGCTCGGGGTGACTCAGTTCCAAGCAGGTAATGCACCAGGACACTTTTATGTGCTGGCTGGGAATACAGATCAGTAAAGAATGCGACTGTAATTACCAGTAACGAGGGTATAAATTTCTGATCCCTGCTTTGTTGGCTGAAGTTTGCTAGTGTTTCTAAGCATTTACATTTTACAATTGCCTTATTTATAGCCTGGAATTGGGTGCACTAGTTTTTCATGCAAGTGAAATGCTTTTTATTGCATATGGAAGGAAACTACCGCCCTTCATAAGCTAGCTGTTTGTAAAAATATTACAGCCAATTTAGTTTAAAATATTTTAATGATTTAATAATAGATTATTGGAGATTCTTAATTGGATGGAACACACCAATTCTATTGATCTTCTTTTTCTTATTTCAAATAAATAAAAACCGCGTATCATTGTGTTCAAATTCATACAATTACTACAAAAACAACTTGTAAATAAAAAACAGTATCTCCCATATTATTCCCCCAATAAGGCTATACCTGCGATGTGGAGTAATAATAGGAAATGTGATATATTAGTTCACCTGTAGGTTCAACCACATAATATGGAAGACTGCAGTTTTCACTTCTATTCCAAAACCATTCAAACAACTTACCTGGGCAAATCATTCCATCCACTTCTTCATGTGGATCAGATGAACTGGGTTTGGGGCCAAGCTGCCATTCACAGCAGGACATTTGGAAAAGTGCCTTTGTTTGATGGGTGAGCTTTCCCACACTAGACAATTGGAAAGTCTGCATGTTGCTAGGCTTGAACACCTGGACACAGAGCAAAGATCTCCTACAAGCATTGTAATTGCAAACTAATACCTGAATATTATACATCTCCCCTGCACCTGGAAAAGAATGTGGGACTTACTGTCCTTATTCTCCATTTTTTTCAGCACCCGTCATACTTGCATCACAGGCTGGGACTTGGCTGCCCAGTCACTCAATAATAATACATTCTAAATCTGTGCCCTTCTGCAGTTAGAGCAGTGCCTGTCTTCAATAATATCTTATAACATTTTAAGGATAGCTGAGGCTGACTGAAGTTAATGCTTTAGGGGGTCACCTTGCCTCATCAGTCAAGTCCTAAATCAAATTATCAAATTAATATGAACATTTGGTGTGGACTTGGCTTTCCGCCCCTATAAATCAGGCCCTTTGTACAGTCCTGTTTTCTGAGCCAGAAGATAAGATTTCCTGGCCTTATTTCAGTTTTAGCTCTTGATTTCAGTAGAGTTGTACCAGATTTAAAAGCATATCAGGGAGAGCAGAGTTTTCCTCTTCATATTTTCCTTTGAAAACAACTTCAATGGAAATGTCTAAAGGTGAATCTTTGATTCTATGTTTAAGTGGTTTATGATGAAGATGTCAGTGATACATGATTCTCTCGGAAATACTTCCTGTGGGATAGGCTGCGGTTGGTCACGAACGAAGGAAGAAGAAAAAGATGAGATCACAGCTCTTGTATGATCTGTCCATGGACCAGTCTCTTACAACAGCAGGGTCCAAGATGAGCCTTCTTACCTCTTCCCACCTGCTTCAAACAATAAATAGCATGAAATGAGGCAAGAACGAAGCAGACTACAGTCCTGCTTCCCTCCACTTTGATACATAATTGAGTGAGAATGCAAGAGGGTGCTCTTGACCTGAAAATATGGTTGAAAGCACAACTGTGCATTGTTCATGCTAACACTATTTTCATTAGCATACTACACAACTCAGACATAGCGGCAGCCAGAACGTGGTGCTGACTTCAACCCTCTCCTGTCTTCAAAATGAAGGTAACTTTTGGCTTTTACTACAAACATCACAACAGCAGCTACTCTTCATAGAAGAGCCTGAACCATCTTCAAACTGTGGAGATTATGTGAGCACAAATGAAGATACTCCTTGGTTGGCAGGATTTCCCCTTCTGCTCACCCAAACACATAAAACCTTCCCCTGATCAGTAGTAAGGTCTGCATATCAACCATGCATGACTGAGTCTAGCATCTACTGGACTACAGCCTGTTTCATGGTGGTTTTACCTGATGCACAATGTACTTGAGAAGCAAACAGGAATATAACAATTTTATTTCAGGGATGGGAGGGAAAGCTCACTTTCAGAGGTGACTTTTACTTCAGCACTGAATGAAAATCTTTTTAAAAGGGAAAAAGTTAAGAGGGACATTTGGATGCATATCCACCACAGGAGTAATAACAAGGTGACCAGCTTGCTTGCTTACAAGTGGAAAAGGTGAGTTTAAATTCATGTCTTGCTTTATCCCTACAGGAGCTCTGGCCTCTGTGGTGGATACCAGGAATCTAACCCCTGACTTACAGAGTAACTCTTTGGACTGGAGAATGGTGAACCATTCTCACCACAAAATACCTCTGACAGAAATTGAAGGGGCAGGTAGATGGGCAGACATGCAGTACAAATCACCTCTGCACCCAGGCTGGACATACATGGGGTGATCATTGCACCAGGCGATCACACTGTTTCCCAGGGAGTCAATTTCTCTTCTTTTTTCTTTTTCCTTAAAAATTCCAGTCTAATCCTGAGAAGTTTTCCCTGAGAAATTTTCATTGAAACAAACATACTTCCATGAAACATTTGGTATTTCTGTAAAATGCTATATTTTGACAGAAGAATGTTTTCTAGAAGGGTTTTGTGGTTTTTTTCCCAAAGAATTGTCATGACAAGGCTCTAATGCATTCTAGGTGTGGTTTTGACAATCTAGATAATAGAGAGAAACATCAGCTCAAAAACAACATCGAATATTTAGGCCCGATTCTGGAAGAGCCCACTGCTCATACTGACACTGTGACTGCCAGTCACACCTCAGATCATTACTCTGCCATTCCTACCATGTTACAACAGAGAGTTTTTCTCAAAACACACTACCCCTCTATGCCACTTTTACAAGTAAAAACCTCATTCTCAAAATATTTCACCCAAGGTTCAATATCAAATTAATATAAAGAACAGAGAGCTAGTGTTCCTGACCACATGGACTACTTAGAAATATCACATCCTATTGATAACAGATTTCCATGGCACCAGCAGCTCTGTTCCCCCAAAACTTAAGCCAGAAGTCTGAGGACATTTAGAAGGGATGACCTTTCATGCAGTAAAGAACTTTAGAGTGTAATAGTGGAAACAGAAATCCTTTGCTTTCCTCAAATCTCAAGACAGCAGCTTTTCATCCTGTGTTCAATCAGGCTCAGCAGAAATATTTAAAAGGAGAGAAGAAAGGCTTTGTTTTCACATGGCCCTAAAGCTGCTTCTCCCTCCTCCTTCTCCTCCTACCCTGTACTTCTGACAGACTTTTAGGCTCTATAACATCAAGCAAACTTTATTAGACTTGGAATCACCATGATTTTATAGACAGATTCTACATTTAGAAAAACCTACCATGTCCAGCCTCATACAGTTATGTGGATGTAACCTTCTTCAAAAGTCAGATTATTGTTTTAGGCTTTATTTCTGTGTGGTTTACACAAGCAGAAGTGTGATCAGAGTGTAATTTGAAATGTTCTGAGCAGTTTTTTAAGGGGCAGAAACAGCCATATATAGGCTTTCCCTGGATTTCAAGTTTCAAGACTTTTTATTAGCTTTTTGTGCAGGTATTCCAGGTGTTGCCATTAGTTAGACACTCTGATTCTTGCTTTCTAATTATATAGTCCACAATTATTATCACCTTCCATTTCATTTTTGACATGACATGATCTATTTGTAGATGTATTTCGGGTACTCCAGGCACTAGAGCTCCAGCTAGGTGTGATGCGACATAAATTGCGTGTTGCAAATTATATGTTCAGGTCTCAGGAGCACAGCTTCATTCGTCAGTCTCTCAGGGGGGCTGGCAAATGTAACAGAGACAGTCACTTACCTGTTCAGGGAGAAAAGGGGATGGAGGCAGCTGGCCCTGGTCTGCAACAATAGAAGGGTGGAAAAATGTAGCCCATGATTTGGTGCGCTGGCTGCTGTTGGAGAACAACAAAGGGGGCTCCTTGAGAAGGCCCTTCAGCTGGAAATAAAAAAAGGAAAAGCTGACTCTTCCAATCTCAGTGTTGAGTTGAGAAGTAGAAGACATCCCATGACCCTCACGAGTCTTTCTGGCAGGTGATGGCAGGTACATGGGTACGCAGTGGTGTGGATCTCTCTTCTACCTCTTCTACCTAGGATTTCAGTGTAAGTCGGCCACATGGAGATTTCCAATGTCATTTCTACGCAAACATTCAAAGTACTTCCTTCCTCGTTAATCCTGACCAAACACAATATGCTCAGATCTCAGGGAGATTTTCTTGCTGTTTTGGCCTCTAAATACTATCAGATCTGAAGGCAAAACACTGCTATTGCTTACACAGGCCCTTACCCATCTTCATGAAATCAAACTACCAGTGAAGTTGTATGTCTTCCCATGTGGGAAAGAAACAGCAAGTGCTATGCTAAAGTACAACCATGTACTGATTGAACTTTAACATAAATACCAATATTTAGTACCCTTTAGGCACTAAAAAATACCTATGTTGGTTGGCAGAAAGACTTGTGATGATCACACATCAAATCAGAGAAAAACACAGACCGCAAAATAAAAGCAACTGAAATGAGAATTTCTGTATTTCTTTTTCAGAATAAGTTGGAAGCAGGTCATGTCCTGAAATAGACCAACATATTTAAATCTCTGATGCTGTCTAGTGGTATTTCCACTGCAGAACATGACAAAGAGCACCAGAATTTTTTCCTCAAGTGATATCACATTTTACATTATTTATGCTTTTGTTGACTGAAAAAGTTTAACTGGGAAAACAACCGTGTACAGAAGCACAAGACCTTATTTGTTTTTTGAAATAAAGTTGGAACAATTTTGAATTTAAATTACTGAAGACTTGGCTAGAGCTGAGCATGCCTTGTGCACAAAGAATCAGAGAAATATTTCTGGTTTTCCCTACCTTCCTTTTTTATCTCCAGAGGCTTCTAATGTTTCCAAAACAGAATCTGGCCCATCTTGAAAATTGAAGCCTGGGATAAACTAGGTTGTAGCAGAGCACTATGGATTATACCTACACTGGAGATGCACAAAAGCGAATGTGTTGTACACAGTTTGACTGGGAAGGAGGTGTGAAGCATAGCATATAAGCAGCAAAACATGTGAAAGACCATGGCAGAGGTAGTGGGAGAGTTTAATTATCTAGACCTCAGAGTAGATTAAGGGGAGGAAGCAAAGCTTGATCTGGTAGAGGACTGCTTTCTAATTTAATGTGTACATAGACTGACAAGGAAGGGAAGAATGCCAGATGTGGCACTAAGCAACACAGAGAATATGATTTAGGACAGTAAGGTACAAAACAAAAAAAAAGGTAGAAGGTACAGTGACTGCTAAGCTGAAAGAGCTTCTGCAGCAGCATTATCTATGCCAGCTACAAGGTGTACGTACCCTCCAAAACAGAGGGTAGAGGTATAAGCTGCCGTGGCTACACATCCTCGCTGGAGCAACAGTTGGTCCCACAAAAAAAACCTCTCACCTCACTACACAGCTCTGCTCCAGTGCAAAGTGCTGGTACAAGCAGTGTGCCTTCTGCAGCCCACTGCCAAACCTGTCATCTCTCAAGCAGGCTACAGAGACCTCATAGATAAACTATGGTCATTTTACATCACCTCTGCCCTCTCTTGATCTGCTTAATCATCTGCAAAAGAAGGTGAGCAATGCCTGTAGGCTTGGGGGCCTGTTTATGTTTTAGCTGCCTCTCAAAGGTGCTTTGCGGGTCACAGAGCTGTCAGGAGTCACCTCACCTGCACACCAGAAACATCCCTCCCAAGGCAACTCCCTCCATGCATATGGGGAACCCCACAGCAGGTCTCTGGTGTGTAACATCTTCATGCATGAAAGGAAAAAGTTTATCAGAAGGGGACTTGAGCTTGTAATGACAGAGGGATGGAACACAGTAAATCAAACACAGCCGTGTAACCAAACACAAAAATGTACAGAGGTGCCACAAAAAAACCTAGCATAGACATACAGCAGTTATAACCTTCTAAGAAGAAAAAGGGATTTACTTCAGAAACAGGTCAGATATTTGTCTTCACGAGGAAATTTAACCTTTCTTCCAAAAGGTGTTCCTGGCAAGTTTCATGTTTCTATGTGATTGCCTTACAAAACATTGTTTAGAACTCTTAACACAAGGCAGCATCACCACTAAGCCGTGCTAAAAAGCCATGGGTAACTTATGAGCTATTTCACATACAAGGCCAGATTCTGGTCTTGCACCACACACTGTAAAAGTAGCACCACTTCCACTTCAATATATCCAGACCCAGAGAAGTTTGCCACCCAGGCCCCAATCATGGTTTCAGTTTCCTCTATTGCACTGTTATTATATTACTTAGCAGGTCTGCCAATGACATTGCATTCAAAATGGAGCAATTATAAACACTGGCAGGAAATGCTGGAGTAGCAAATGCCTTTTTTAAAATGGCAAGGATGTGAAGAAACTCAATGGAGATCTTTCATCTGATATATGAAAAAGCAGATGACCAGGGATGGAATCAGTGAGGCCATGAAAGGGAATAAGTGAGAAGTCAGTGACAGATGAGACTGATGCTGCACTGAGCCTGAATTAATATCCTTTGCCTGAGTATTTACAGAAGAAGTTGAAGGTCACATCCCGGAAACAGGGATCCATTTTCATGAGGGGAAAAAATGAAATGTTAAAAGGCTTTATGATCCAATCTGGACAGGTAGTTAGTTAATTAGAACTATTAAAAGTTGACAGGACCTGAGACTTAGATTAACTGCATCTCCGAATTTGAAAGGAAATAGCAAGGGAAATTGGCAAACCTTTAGTAATACTGCTTGATAGCTTCCAGAGGATGGTGTATCTGGAGATGCCTAGAAAGTAACTACTCCAACTTTACCTTTTAAAAAAAATTGTATCTAAAACCAAAACAAAATAAAACAAAAAAGATTTTTTTCTTTTTTAAGTCAAGGGAGGATTTAGAAGTCCATTCACCAGTAATCCCAGCTGCAGCCACAGAACGGATATTGGAAACATTAATATAGGATGGGGTTATGCAACATGCAGAAATGGCCAGCTGGGCAAGGAGAGGCAGCTGGATCCATGTCCTGTCTGTCAAATGTGCTTTAAGTTCTCTCAATACGTTTCTCAACAGAGAGCCAAAAGTGAAGTGATGGGCATAATTTATCCAGATGGAACAGATTCATTTGGTGCTGCACCCGACATAGAGAGATTGTTTTGTAGAATCAGTAAAGCACATCACAGAAAAAGCACAATAGCAAATGCCTTCAAAATTACCTGTGGGACAAGAAGAAAGGTGTCAGCAAAACACCAGAGTTCACAGTGACTAGAGGGACAGAAACAAGGCAGTACTCCCAAACTTAAGCACCCTACCCATTTTTATTCAACTTTTATATAAATGGCCCGCAGGGGATACAATATTTAAAGTGGAATTTTTTGCTGATAGTACGTAAGTGCAAAATCGTGCACAGAGCAAGCAAATTTTAAATTATTTGAATAAATTAGGCTTATGGACAGATAAAGGGCACATCCAGTTCAGTGCAGAGTAAGACATAATGACTGCAAGGCACCAAATATAATCATAGGCAGGAAAAAGGAAGGAGAAGAGGGAATACTGTCCAGGGGAAAGGATATAAGGTAATTACTGATCAAATACTAAATGAAGGCTTAGAATAACTGGGAAAAAAACAAAGACAGGCAAATTCTTCATGCTTAAAAAGACAAACAAATTCTTCATACTACACGCTGAGCTGTCTCTTCAGTAAAGCTGAATTGAGACATCTTTTCCAGCACTCTAATAATGCTGAGATAAAAATTCAAGAGTTTGAAAGTAAAGAACTGCATTGTCTCAATAAAGACACAATATGATACGACTTATAAAATATATTGTCCCCTCCCCCCAGCAAACAAACATGCAAAATTGCTTTCTTGCATTTTGAATGTTAATTTGGGGTCTATTTCTGTAAAAAAAAACCAACAAGCATAAATAAATTGAAAGGTAGTTATTACCGGTGAAAACAGCCTTTTTACTGCAAAGGTTATGACATTAACCCAGGGAAAAATTCATGAATATTCACAATCACCATTTGTCATTAAGAATCATAAAATTAAATGTTGAGTAGGGCTTTAGAAAACTCCTCCAGCCTACTAAATTCCCTCTTCACTACTTGCTATTATGCTAGCATATATCACAACTTCTTTATTTTTTTTGCATGCATTTTAGCACATTCCTGCAAGTTTGCCTTATCCATCTCTACAAATGGAAAAGAGAATGAAGATAGGAATCACAAAGACCTGTAGAAACCTGCTAAAAAAATGAACATCTAAAAATTCAGCCAAGGACTTTTTCAGGTGTTTGTAACCAAAGAAAGGAATTCCCTCAAAGAAACACAAATATTAAAAGTGGACAAAATTGCTCGGTTTGCTCTTAAATCTCAGAAACTATTTTTTTTTCACATTTGCACTTGTCAGATTTGCTACAACTACCAGGTGCTATGTAACACGTGTGCAAACAGAATGGAGAGCCTTTTGCAAGGAAATAAAAGGGCTGGAAACCTGACTAGGGGAAAAAAAACTGGGAGGCAGATGTTTCTCAACCAGTAGCAGCCACTGGCAGGTAGGAGGACTGAATAAAAAAGATGAAATTGGGTGAGGTGCTTCAAATACAAACTCAATAGGCTGGCTTGCCAATATTCTGTAAAGCAAAGAAACAGCACAGGCATGGAGCATAAAATTGGGGCTTGCTTACTGAGCAAGAGCAAATTCTGTGGAAGGTGGCTCTCATGCCAGAGGGAAGAGATGAGAAGCCATGGTAGTAAATGAAGAGCCATGGTTAAAGCAGAAACCATCTGCACTGAGAGAGCAAGGTGGTCTCCCACATGGAGCAAGAAGTCCGTGTGTGGGTACATGCACACACAATAGCTCCCAAAATGTTTATGAAAGCTTCTCTGTTTGTCTAGATATCCATTCACCTTCATACCATGAAAACCAATGTGCCAGTGGAGGCCCGGCTGTCAATCAGCAGGGAGAATAGCCATCCCCAGTGTTCAAACATCCCAGGCCATTTGCATGTTTACTGTGCTCAGTGATTAACACACTGAGAGGGTGACAGGGCCAAGATAATCCACTGAAAGAGAACAGCTACACCGCCAGAGACATGGGGAAGAGAACCCAGGCATTTAGATCAAGGACAAGAAATAGGGAGTGCATTCCTGTCTGTCCCTATGTTTTAGAAATAAAGGAAAGCACAAAGCAGGGAGTTTAAATCCTGGAAGCCTGAGCTGTGTCATATGAGCTGAAACTGGTTGTCTGGGCTCAGCCCCCCCAGGGACCACAGGAGTCCAGGTTTGTTCACCAGGGGCAGGGGGTAGCTCCCTGATATGGTGCCCTAGAGAGCAGCTGGAGTTCCAGAGTCATTGGCTGCAGGCTGCTCTCTAACCCCAGCCAATGAAGGCCAGCCTGATGATATAACATCTGTCCCCAGCTGCTGCACAGGCTCAGCTCCGCTGGGTATTTTTGCACTGTTAGCTGCATGTTCCCTAGTCCCACCGTCATCATCCCCTGCTCCAAACTCAGAATACCAGGGCAGTCTTTGAGAAGCACATTTCCAAAGTACCTGAACAGCCCCTCTTTCTCCAGAGAGAGCAAGCAGTGCAATCGTATGTCAATTTCTCATCTTACTTCCACATATTGCTGATGATCGAGCTCACCTTCAGTTGCTTGCACTCCTGTTGCATTCACATCTTCCCTCTGGCCTATTAATATATACAGCCACTTGTGCTCATTGGCATGGTGACTGTGCTTATGTCAGTCATGCTTCTTTGTATTCTCCCCGCCTAGCCACTCGCTGTTGTGCAAAGGATGTGTGCATCAGGCTCAACACCTGCTAGAAATCTCTGAGCTCTCTGCGCCTTTCCACCCTTCCCAAGCACTCTGTCCTCACATCAAGTATTTTGCATTCTTTTTCCCATCTGATCCTCATTTTTATTACTTTCCCCACACTCATTTCCAGTTATCCAGCTTTCCTGGTATCCCTTTCTTTGTTACATTTGCTGTATCACTGCATTCGAATCACAGCCATTCAGAGCCACATTGATGGACAAAAAATTTTAAAATGCCTAAAAATCCCAGCTCCCCTTACTTTTTTTCCAACAACCCCTCACTTCCCAGAAAAAAGAAAAGGCTAAAACCCTGCAAGAGCAAAAAGTGAAAGACAAGCAAATTGAAATTGTTGTCTGGCCTGTCTGACTCATCAACATGATGAATCCTGCAAGCACTTCACACAGTGGTAACTGGGGGTCCTTGCTGCCGCCATCGGGGCAATAATTCCTTGTCCTCTCTGAGGTACCTTCTTAATCCCTCTTGCTAGGACTAGTATGCATGCAAAGGTACAAATAAGTCCAAATCCTCTTCCAAAACCTGATCCAGCTTAAAACCAGCCCTGACACCTATTTCCAGCCATATCAAATTCTTACTGTGGTATAGGTCTAACTATAAATGTATTCTCAGTCACAAATAACCAAAATTTGGTATTTCAGTAAAAAAATTTTCGCAAAACCCTGATGAAGCTTAAATGCCCTACAGAGACCCATATTTTGGCAGTGTTTAACTGGTAAGGTTTCTAGGGCTCAGGACAGAAACCTTGGGTTATTTAGAGGTAGACTCCAATTGAAAACATAGCCCTTGCTGTGAAAAGCAGATGTTTTGAGATGAAATAACATCAGGCAAACATTTTTAAAATGGGCTAACTACAGTAGGAAATTAAAATACATTTTAAACCCTTACCACTTGTTTTGTCCCCTGAATTCTGTGTTCCTTTTTTTCCTGTATTCATTTACATCCTAAATGGCACAGTGCAACTGGTATGAGTTTACACAGTATATATCATTATGATATTTAGTACTATTAATGTTTAAACATCTTATTAATTCCCAAATAGAATTTGCCTTCCCCCCACAGGACTCCCTTCTTACAACAAAAACTAGAAGTGCCTTGCAGATATATCCAAGTAAAGCTTCTCCCTCCACTGCCCTTCTGAATTGCGCAGAGAACAACATGGAGACCCAAATCACAACACAGGGTTCAAAGCTTAACTTTCAGGAATTCACTTTGCACTGCCCCTATCACCTTGAGAAGAACTGCACCAGGCCACCTGCCACCATTCATCATTTCCTTTTTTCTGAAAGATTTTTCTTTGCTCCGTTCACTTGCTGCGTTATTTCCCAGAGGACTGCTCCTGGATTGACTGGGCTTTAATTGCTCAGCCCTGCCAGGCTCAGGGTGGAATTTCACCTGCGCTTCTCCCCCTCCCTTGTCCTTCGGAGCTGCCACAGCTCTCAGTGATTTCTGAGGAACAGCGATTAGCAATTCACTAAGTTTGTCCCTTTATTGCCTTCATGTGGATACGCACAATGTAGGTCAGCTGATTTGCATTTATTCCTGCTATCCCCTCGATGCTTTCAAAGAGCTATCTTCCTGAGATCTGTATTACTTTCCAATCTTGCTTTATTTTAAAAGAAATATAGTGTTGCTATGACTTTCCTCATCAGGCCTTTCCTCTTCCCCACTTATTAATAGACATGCTCTTTGTAAGCATCTATCCTCCTGCTGATGCATTTGTGCAGTCGGTTCTCATTCCCCAGACCAGCTTTAACCAACTTTGCTACTTCCCCCCATCCTCACCCACACAGTTTTTCCAGGCTGTACTCTTGCTTTCATCTGCCTCCTCTGTTGACAAAAGGGTACCTTATGCCCTCATATATACAAGTCATCCTTCATGTGTCTACAACAGGTAAAAATTCGCTGCCACATGAATCTTTGGCACAGAGCCATCAGGAAAACAGGTAAGGTGAACAAGGAGGATCTGCATTATCACAAGCCCTGATACCTCAAGAACATCTATCAGAAGTTGTCTGCAACCTTTGCTATTAATCACTCCTCAGACTCCTCACAACGAGTCTCAGTTGGAGGCAAAGGCACTGCAACAGGCCAAAGGTGCTCATGTGAAGAAGGGCTGAGCAACCTTGTTTCTGCCTCTTTCCTATCATGTTAGAACAGCTCAGCACTGCCAAGAGGCCAAAAACCTGGGCCAAGTTTCCTTGTACTTCCCTGTTTCTGACTGGTTCCAGCTATCACTCCTTACTCTTGCTCAGTGGGTGTTTATTTTGCCTGTGCTCACCTGTCCATACACTTTGGCCTGGACTTTTCTGCCCCAGAACACACAGATTGCTCAGCCAGTCCCTTTCATTCTCCCTGTGCTACAGGCACAACGTTTCCAGCACATGACCAAATAGGTCCAAATTAGAGGTACACCAGCAGTATTTTATGTTTTCACACGGCCTCAAACTATGCAGCCTCTGGTTGGAAATACAACTCGAAATATAACTTTGGCAATATTTCCTCAGAGGGGATTAGTTTCAGTGACTGTCTACAAGAAAGTGAACTTCCCTTTGCCAACTCTTCCTCTTTGTTTTCCTTTGCTTTGCCCTCCCTTGAAGGTATATCATGCTTGGTAAATACATGGGAAAAACCAAAACAAAATAAACAAGAACAAGGGGATGCTGAACATAAGTCTAACATATGAGAAGACTGGAGAACAGACTAACACCTCATTCCTGACTTTAATGAAGAGCTTCTCAGCTTCTTGCTCTTTGTCCAAACCTGCAAGCTCCTTTATGAAGGGGGAGGATGCTGGACACACACTGCTCATCACCAAGGTGTCTGTGACCCAAGGCCACCTTTGTGCAGTGCACTCTCACTTCCTCACAGTAACACAGGAGTCTTACAGTGGCACATGAGAACTTCAGGATCAGAGCTGGATAGCCAAAACCTGGCGTCATCACATAAAGCTGCATCTGTTGTCTATGTTCAGTGGAGCAGGGGAAGTAGCCAGTGAAAATAAGGAGTAAATAGGAAAGAATGGCATCTGCAAGAAAGCAAAATTCAGCTGAAAGATCTGCAGAAGGCAAAAAATATGGGCTTTGGCTGCATAGTTTGTGCTGATGGGCTTGCACAAAGGGCTTCAGTGTGCAGCAGATATTCCAGCTCTGTCAGTGTGCAGATAATTAAAAACAATAATGAAAGGGAGGTTTTCCATGCCTGTGCTCTAGGCACAGACACAGCTCCTGAGCTGCAGAAGCTGAGTGGTCCCTCTGCAGCAACATTTGCATTACTGCTAATCTGTAATTGGGATCCCCACTTAGCTCTATGACTCTGTCTGACCATTTTCAGACCTTTACCATTCAAGTCAAGAGGCTCCTTCCTCTAGAAATTGTATTAAGATTGGAAAGCATGTTTCCTAATTTGTTTTAACAGGCAGCAATGATTTCTGTTCATATCTACATGAGTGTATTGTTTTCCCAGCATGCAACTCAAAAATAAAAGAAGAATCATATCTATTTCATAATTCCCTTCTAAAACCAGGTACATATGAATTTAAAAATACTGATATTGTTACAACTGTCTCATCCAGCAACAGGAAATAACAATGAGATCTTGCTTTCTCCCTTACAGAGTAAGGGCCAAATTCACATACAAATCTAAGTGAATCTGTATTATAAATAAGCTACCCCTTACTTTAGTTTATATATATATACTTTAGTTTCTATATCCTCCTGATTGCTGTCTTTCTTGATACACAACTCTTTCAGACCCTCATCCATGTAAATTATTCCATGTTAGACTATTTCAGATTCAGTTAGAGCAAGAGGATTAATTTCAGAGCAGATGTGTAAGAAGGTGTGAATTCTACACTGGGTATAAGAAGGGACAAGATTTTCCCCCAAGGCTTTGGCTGTCCTCCTTCTGGATTTACACAGAAAGGAATCCCAATCCCTTTATCACAGCCAGGAAGAGGCTGAGGAATCTAGAAGTACACCAAATAGCAGCTTAGATTTATTTAGACTCATCTCTTAGTTTGAGTCTGATATGAGTATTGCATTGACTTGTCCCTTCCAAATTCAAGGCTTTTTCTGGAAATTGTGAGAATTGTTCTCTATTAGGGAGATAATTCTGGAGTTAAACAAAAAACCCCAAAGGATATATAAAGATATATAGTCCCCAGTATAACTTAGGATATCCTTAGATCTCTAAATGCAAGCCACATGAATGTCCAGTGACACCTAACTTCATTTTTTATTCACTTAAATGGGAAGCTCAATGACCAGAGTTGCTGTGTGGCTACAGCATCCACTGAGCCCTGTCTCTTGACAACAATCCTGGGAGGAGAAAAAAATCAAGCCATTTATTTAGGTGACTCCTTATAAATTGAGGTTTGTATTTTCAGTTTTGCAAGTTTGAATGTTTGCAGATGATATAAAAATATGTGAAACAGATAACAGCTAAAATCACCTCAACATTTACCGAGTTCCTGAATGTACTAAAATGACCATTACTCATTGATCACTTTTTGTTGATGCAAATTCAGCGTGGAGATAAACAAGCACAACTTCAGAGATGCCAGTGTAACTTGCCCCAAGATAAATTTGGACCTGTAAATCCAGACAAACACAGAACCCTACAAATACTTCAGATTTTCTTCAGCCTTGCAGAAAAGACCATTCCCTCTGCTCCTATGCTTCACAAGGCAGCAAAAGATGGATTGCAAACCCTCAGCCTGCTGTCTCAAGTGAAAATTCTTACTGCAATATTTTTGAAATTCAGAAACTTCAACCCTTTAATATGCTGGAACCTTTCCCCACTGGGCAACTGAAAATTATCACCACCCAATGATTATTCAGTGACATCTGCAAAATAAGTTTGATGTTTTTGGGCCAGTTTCTCTTGGACAGATGTCAGTATCATAAACTATGCTATCGTTGGCACTAATTGGTATCATTCTTGTCAAACAATCTGCAATATGGCAAAAAAAGAGAAGGAGAACTTACATTAAATTCCCTTTTGCTTATGCAAGTATTTCTTCATGTCATGGACACTTTCTCTTACCCCAAATGTTCCTGTACCTTCAAAAAACAAAGGATTCACCGAGGAAAAAGCTCAGGCTCTTCAGGCAGCATTAAACCCAGCATTCTGTGCGTGGATCTCTGCAGAGAAGACACAGACACTAAATCTCATTCTAAACTGTGTTTACTCTCAGTAAATATTTCTTCTTGCAAAAAGCATTGCCATGGCATTGTGCAAAGCTGTATAAACAGTTGTAATTTTGTCCTACTTTTTGATCCTTGCAGCTTGTGTCCAGGTTGCTGAATTGTTCAGTTGTCAAGGACAGGCTTAAAAATTTTATGCCTCAGCATAGCATGTGATGTAAGCTCTCATGCACCTGACATGTCACACTTGAATAAGTCAGGCATGCCTTGTGATTCACTGCTGGATTTAAAGACAAATAAGGGTAGCTTTTCTATGAGAATACAACACAGTGAGCTCAGTTTCGCAGTTAGGAATTCAAAAAATATTTTGAATCTCAGATTTTGTTTTAAAAAAATCTATGAATCACTGAAAAGCTGTGTAAGTTTTCCTGTGCAAAGAGTTGCACAGTGGGTCTTTCGCCATTCCTAGATGTGCTGCAATCTACTCCTGAGTGACTTAGATTTTACTCATCCCTGTGCTAGTTATGGTGCTCCTTGTTCTTTCTGTGCTAGCCTCATATAATCCTCTTATGTCACACACTAAAGTGCTGTCACTGTGATGAACTTGCAATTTCACTGAGGACCTTCTAGGTCTACAGTGGGTATGGTACTGCAGGACAGGTTAGAAATCGAAAACCACCAACATTTTAGACCAGTCACAGTCAAACAACTCCTACTAGCTCTTGATGCACCTAGGAGCAGAAGGCAGCTGCAAAGTGGTTAACAGCTGCAAAAATTTACCAGTTTAATTTTGCCAGGTAAGGAGAAGATCAAAGCATGCATAATAACTATTTACTGTCCAGAATTCCCTGGTTCATATTTGCCTACATCCCAAAGCTTCAAACAAGAGCATGAGCTCAGTTTAGACCTGCAAGCAGCACCCTTTCACTGCCTTTACAGAAGGCATTCGCATTTAATTGTGCAACTTTGCAGAATTAGGGCCTTAATTTGTGAGCCCTTGATAATTTTTCACAGGCAGGCCTCAAATTTGCCCTTCCTAGCCTATTGGCTTCAATATGAATGATATATGAATTTCCAAGGGCAAGATAAGGGCCACAGTCATTTCTCTCTTGGTTTCCAGTCATTTCTTTTCATTTATTCCACACCAGCAGTTACAAAAAGTGGTCTGGGGATTGGTGTGCTGTTCTGGCAGTGACTAATAGGGAGTCTGGGTTTGTTAATATGGACAGTCTTCAAAATAAACAGGTAAACTGAAGGATACTGGAGGAAAATTATTATGAGGGAAAAAGAGGGATTTATGTGCAGCTCTGACAAACTGCTAATACCAACCTCTCTCAACCAACAACTAGTCCACAGCACTTTGTTCCAAGTTCTTCTTCCAGAGAGACATTTCAAGGCAAAATTCCCAGACAGACAATCACTCTCCCAGAATAAGAGACACGAAGGATATTAGAAAAACTGAAGGCTGATTGAAAGCGAAGATTTTAAAGGGCAGCCAAATTCCTTCCTATGGCAAACTGGGACATAGCTGTCATCTTGTACCATTTTTCTCTCTCTCTCTTTTTTTTTTTTTTTAAATCTCCTGGGCTTCTAGTTCAATACCTTCTTTTTAAAAAAGGGGGTTTTCATCTAATCAGTGAATATGAGGTAAAGAAACATTCCTGTCCTTCAAAAAAGGTAGTAATGCAAAGAGTTTCCAATTACCCTTTAATTAAAATATTAATTAATTAACAACGTGTATTTATGGAATAATTATATAATTTCACACACCATCGACCATATTTTAAACAAATTCATTTAATTAAGTTGACATGTACACTGCATGCTCTCAGTAGAGCTTTACTGAGAAACCAGTGCATGTCTGCCTTTAAGGAGATTCAGACTGCACGGGGGAAGTTTACAATGGCCCACAGTGGTATTCAGCACTGAAATGAAGGCACTTCATACTTTTAAGTAAATTTAATACCACTGACTGTATCCCCAAAGGCTAAAGTCCTCTATCTGCATAAAAGGCACTGGGGAGGCAAGAGCAGCACGAGCTTTCTCACTACCAATATCCCTCATTCTGACCTGGAGGGGCTGACTTTAATAAACGGTTAATCATTATCCTCTTCGCCAAGCCTGTTAAGCAGCTTAAGAAGCTTGGCATTTCTGTGGTGGGACTCAGCTAAGGCTACCAAATCATTTCACACAGCCTGCTGAAAGCCATCACATGCAGATAGCACAGTGTGCTGGGGCAGCATTTAAAGAGAGCTCTGAGCATGTTGGCACATTCCCCCCTGGAGCCATCGGTTTTGCTCTGCCTCCTGTGCTCCCACAGCCTTATGGTAGGTTGTGGCCCTGATTCAGGGTATCATCGCCTTGGTTTTCCTTCCAGCATCTGCAGTCTGGTCTGCCTCTGTGCTGTGGCCTCCTCCATCCTCACTGCTTTTGTAAGGTTAACTCAGGATATTCAAACATCTCTGTTCACAGTTTGGGTCTATGATGCCTATTACAATCTGGTTCTGAAGGAAGAATTCCAAATTACCAGTGCAACTCCTAGATTTTAAATCTATGTGTTTCAAGTGTTCCCCCTTTGTTTTGGCCCCCCATAGAAAACTAACACAGTAGTTGAAGAGTTTCATGCTTTCCAACTGCAATAAACCTCTCATTTTTTGCAGTGGCTTGTTACTGATTTCTTATTCCTTCACTTAGCTTAATGTTAGGTTGCTGAACAAGCCATATTAATTAAAGCTCCTTGTCTGGGGCTCACAGTCCCTTTCAAATTCACAGAAAGGTATTTGCTGAACGGCTTTTAGGCATTCAGTGCTTTTCTGAGTACCTGTTCCCTAGGAGTCCTTGGCTGCTGTTCTGAAACACTCTACTCACAAACTCCCTTTCCACTCCTCCCCACAGAGGACACCTCACAGTCCTTTGGTGCTTGGTCAAGCTCTGCTCTGTTTGCACTCTGCAGCCTTCTCCCCACACAGCTGACAGTACTTGCCACCAAATTTCAATATACACCATGCGGTGACAGCAGACACATCTTGTGGCATGTATAACACAAACCTCACAAAATTCATCAAGCAAGTTCAAATCTGTGTAGAGATGCTGACTTTAACTGATGTTAGTGAAGTAACAGGAATTATACCCACAGGGATTTTGTCCCAGTAATGTCACTGAAATGGGCTGTTCATGAATGTGAATATCAGAAGCTGAATCTGAAAAAAGACAGTATAACGACTGGATGTTTACAGTCAAACATTTCAATCCTTAATGTTCCTTTATGTCTGCAAAGCAATTTTTTAGGTCATCAGAGTCTAAAAATTCAGCTGTCATTCTTTTACTCTTTTGTTCTTATTGAGAGTTTATCCATAATTTAATGAAAGTTTCAAGGAATTGAAGAAGGGAAGAAAAGGAGCCCTCGAACTCCCCTAACCAGCCCCATTCACTTATCCCACTTCCAGTTTCTCATGACATCCCTAGTCAGAATGAGGGGACTAGCAGAAATTCAAAAGAGCCTCTTAATACTGCCTTTATTCTTTAGTTTCTGTTCAATCACAGCCAAACACAATAAAAACCTGCATTAAAATAGGTATTTAACACCACAGGTGGTACGGAATTTTTGTTCAGTTTTAGACTGTACATGCCTGAGAATAGCTAGCCAAACACAGAAGTAAATTATGAGACTAACAACACATGATAATATTATCAGTATAAAAGTGCTTCTCACAAATGGGCACCAGCTTCCAAATCATTCATTGGAAACCAAGATGAAGCTGATTCATAACTAAAAGCATCCAGGAAGATTCTGAACTAGCAAGGCTTGAAAGAGCTCCACCGACTTCTCTTTCCATTATTTCAGGCTCTCCTGGCTATAAGGCTGAAAACCTGAGTTGGTAACAATCTGCTTGTTGGTAACAGCAATAACCTGTGACTTCTGACATCCAGGTAACTCTGATTTCCAGACATTTACACCAGCAAAGAAGGTAGACCAAGCCCCAAATCCACTTCTTTTTCTTTCACACATGTAAGCTGTGTCCTCAAATCCCTGTTTAGATACCCAGGCAAATGGCCTGAGATTAAACTGTGGTAAGCATCAAACACTTTTAATGAAGTCACCACCCTTTTCACTTTGCTAAAAATTATCTCTATGCAAAGCTCTTCACACTGCCTCTTTGCAAAAGGCCTTTTCCATCCTCTCCCTATAGATTTCTGAGCATTTTGTCCACAACCAAATGCACCTTCCCAGCTGAACAATTTTCCATCCTGCACAAAGCACAGCACATTTTATTGCTCTCAAGGCCAACCTTCCTTTATTCCACCTCTCCCTTTTTTTCACAGCCTCTGCCTCCTGACTTAGAGCCAGCTCTTGGACTTTCCACATAGGCTAGTTGGGACTGGCCCAGCTTTTCATCTTAATATAATACCCTAAAATTGCAATTACCTTTTTTCCTTTACTCTCTGTTTCAGCCCCTTTGTCTTCAGCCTGGCCCTGAGAGGTTATTCTCCATCTACCAATCTGTTCACTATGTTCTCTCTCTCAGGTTTCTCTTTCTGTCTTCTCTGTAAGTCCTTAATCACACCTCTGTGTCCTCCTTGTTTCACCTCTTTCCCTTTCTCTCTTTCTCTCTCCAGTTACAGCTCTGCAGGCAAGGTTTACGAGCAGGGATCTCTAGCAATGTCCTACAGGAATATGCCTTGGCACACTGTCTGGACTGTTCAAGCCCTACTGCACCCCTGAGTGCCACAAAAAGCTCTACACAGAGCTGCAGAACAGAAAAGAAATGCTTTACAGCCACTTTCTTGTATGCTATTTTTTCCTCTCGGCATCTAAGGAAGATTTAGGGGATGGGGGGGAGGGAAGAGCCTAGATTTACAAACAACAATCAGGCAGGTAAATATTCTGCAGTTTGGTTGCAGCCAAGGGAATACAGAAAGAGGGTATTTAAGTAAGAACAAGCCAGAGTCCTTTATGCTCATGACTGAGCTAGCAATCTGAAATTCTTTTGGTATGTCACTCAGTTACCTCAGTACCAATAATATCATACCTGAAATCCACCTAGCCTTCTTTAGAATTAATTAGCACCATACAGCCCAGGCAGGATTGGTGAGCTGAGTGCCTGCTGAGAGATATTCTGAGTTAGGGCACTGATACCGTCAGGTCCCACCACTGAAACCACAAATACAGAGTTGTAAAAATAAATAGTCATACTGTTCTCAGCTACATTTTCTTTGCTGGTTGATTTTAGGAGAGCACTGATGCCACCAAGATCAAAACTTGGAACAAATTTTTAATAGTGATCATACCTATGTAAGAGATAAGCACAGCTCCTCATCAGCTCCTGCAGTACACATTCCTTGCTGTACTCACTGGGAGAAGCCAGGCAGAGTTGGAGTACTTCACTGAGCTGTGTACCCAAGTCTAGTCCACAAGGCTCAAGAATCATGCCCAGGATCTTTCTTCCTTTGCAGCACTGATTCCTGATAGGAGAGAAGTCAACAAGGAATGAATACATCTTTCATCAAGATTTCTGCATTACTCCCAAAAAGGGCTCTGTTACTTATCATCATGGTAGAGGCTTAACCCTCTCACAACTCCTTTTAACCTCAATCTACCAGCAGTAGGCTCAGTTTAGGCTTTGAAAGGAAGCAAATATCTAAATCTAAAGATTGAGACATCCTACTTATATTATGCAGCTTTGCAAAGCTGGCAAAAGTAGGGTTCAGCATCAAAGTGAAGTGAAGAACATCACAGGAAAAGTTCAGCTCCCAAGTAAATGCCAGTTAGAAAACAGAAACACTATTTACTGCCTCCCAAACTAAAATTTTGAAGTATGCTTTACATGGCAATAATTTGCTGTGAAGTACCATGCAATGCACTGCAGAAACAGGCAGACAGCTATAACTGAGCCCTCACCAAGTTACTGAAGCATCCAAGCCTTCCTCCCCTTCTTAATCATACTCTTTGAAATCATTAAAGATTCGCATGGAGTGCAAGGAGGAGAGCTGTTTTGTGTTGAAAACTACTGTGTAGTTGTAACAGCCTGGAAACTACAACTGCTAGTCACATACACTTGTGTAGCAAAAATGTGTGTTTCCATATGAAACTCGAGAGCCAGCAGGTTCTGACTGGCACTGAGGGTGGCAGTTCTCTTCAAAAGCAGCTCTCCTGTCTGCCTGCATCTGCAGCAATTGAGCATCTATCATAACAACTGATTTCTGAGATGAAGATAGGGAATCTATTACTCTTCTCTCTCATAATGAATTCAACATTTCTCAGGACAAAGAGCATTTAGCTAACTGCTGATCGTATAAATGGTGCAACACAGTCCATAACTCATTAACATATGAAAAGAACCAAACATACACCCAAGCCTAGGACTTTTTTGTTGGTGACAATACAAGCCATTAGTACAAAGCTCAGAAGAAAAAAAAATCTATCTGTACACTTAAGGGATTTCATGCAAGGATTTTTTCCTTAATAAGTCATAGTAAGAAAAAGAATGTGCTAAATCCTAGTATTTTAATTAAACAGTGTACATTTCTCACTAGGTTTGCTTGCTTTTCTGCATATGGATTCCTCTAAGGTCCTTAAAGCTAGCAAACCTGAACGTTTTTAAAGATGTTCCCCTGCAATATGTAATTGAAAATCCTTAAAATATTTAGAGAGTTCTAGAAGGGACTGTTCTGCAGCAATAAATTACTGTAGTGTCATGGTAGCAATGTACTGAGAGGGCCGAGTAGTTTTTGAATTCCTATTCTTAGCTACTTATAATTTTTCTAGATACTGAATTTTTTTAGCATTAACTCAAAATTTTACCTTTGGAATGCCTTTGTTTCCTCCCCTCCATTTAAAAATTTAGCTCAGCATCATAAATCAAAAGCCACTTTCTTCTAAAACTTCAAATTTGTAATGCCTAAGATAGAATTTAAAATTTGGGTTTGTCTTTTTAAAGGAACAAAAGATTGAAATATCTGCATCAGGAAAGAGTATTTCTGTACACCTTGAATGCTTTTGCCCCAGCCTCTGAGCTTTTCCAGGCTGAACTGGATGTGCCTTGATCTCACAAGGGACACACACGTACCCACCCAATCAAGCACAGGGATAGTCCCATAGAGCTCTACACATGTTCAGAGTCAATCACTTCACAGGATACCACTTCCACTTATATTTATATGATACAGACATTTAATTCATAAAGTAGGACGTCTAACATCCCTTTTCATTCTGTATTTCTCAGAATAAACCATTACAGAGCCATACCGAATATAGATCTTTACTATTATTTCCTAGGTTTGTGATTGATGAGACAAATCTTAAACACATGGAGTGGAAAGTAACTGTTCATCCCACATTTTCATATCCTGAAACAGAAGATCACTTCCCTTTTCAGACAGCTTAAAATCTTAGTTGTTTGGAATCATATTTTAAGATATTTAGGTGCAGCTTCCTAATGAGGTATTCAAATACAAGAAGCCTTCACACCACTTGAGAGGCTATTCTGTGCTTTCCCTGTTTTATATGTTTTTTAAGTTTCATCTTTCCTTTAGCTCATTCTGGATGTTCCTTACTTTTGTTTATAGGACTTTCCAGGGCTTGCCAGGATGACCCAGGGTAATTTCCTCTTTTCCCTTCAATCTGATTTTATGCATTTTAAAGAGTTATTGGGCAGACCACTGCTCTTCCTAGCAGGCAATGCCAGCAGCACTGACAATGTTGCAGTAGAGTGTTAAAGCAAAGCCACAGTTTCTATCTTGGGTGAGCTAGCATCTGTTTTCCAAAGAGATTCTCTGAATTACCTGAATGTATACTCACAACAGAGACTGCTGCTCTGCCATGCTTTACTTTTCATTTAGGAGGAGCAAAAACACAGGGTACCAGGACAAATACATGAACTGGATGGGTTGGATTAAATGATATTTTAAAAAAAATCTGAGGCGTTAAGGAGTTAAATGGCTGGGCAGAAACAAATATGTTATTTTCTACCAAATTTTTCATAACTTTTGTTACAAAACAAACATGCCATAAAGTAAATTTACACGTGTGTATGGCTAAGAATGCCTGCAGAGCCTTACTTTAGTACAGGCAACAGTAGCTGAAGCTCGGGCTGTGGGGAAGGGAAGGGGGAGTTCCTCCCAGTCCCCTCTGAGGCTGCCAGTCAGAGCAAGCAGAGAACACCCCAGCACACACAGACTGCCACCCCGGCAAGCCAAGGAGCCCGGCCCGGCCGTCACTGCCAGGACCGGAGCACGAACCGATGCAGCCGGTGAGAGCGGGGAGGTGTCCCGGGCACGGGGGAGCCCCGGGGAGCTGCGTTTCTCTGGGGATGCTCCGGAGATGCTGCGGGCGGAGCCCATCGCAGCGCTCCGCCGGCCGCGTCACAAGGACCCGCCCTCCCGCGGGCGGCGGGCAAGGTTATTACTCTATTGCTTCTAATTCCTCTATTTCCTCTTTCCCAGTAACCCCCCGACATTTCTCAGTACACTTAACAGTATCCGTAACAACTGCTTCTTGAGGAAATTTTAATTACAATATTATTTGGAACTGTTGATTGTTTATTGTGACAAGACAAAGAACATGGGAAGGAAAGATTCATTGAGAAACATGGGCTGAGGGAAAGGTTGCTCTGCAATCATTTCTGGTGCATAAAAATCTACACTAGAGATGGAAAAGAGAAATCTTTTTTAAAAAAATAGTAAGATGCCTGTACCTAGTATCGCTCTCAGAAAAGTGTTCATGCTAAACAAATTATAAGGGCGTTGAGGACGCTGCGAGATGCACTAGTTCCAGATTAAAAATAAAAATATAACTAAAACAACAGCACTGGAATTTTCTGGCACCCTTATCGATTACAGGCATTTATTTCAGGGCTGGAAATACTGGAAACAGATATTCTTCATGTAACTAAGAGTCAAAACTACATCATGACTTAAGAGGAGCAAACAGCAGTGCAGACTGAGATCCATGTTTAAGAGAAAAAAGAAACCAAAGAGGAAGGAACGAGAAAATTATAATAAAAACATTGAAGGGTAAGGTATATCAATTAGAAAAATAGGAAAGAAAATATCTGCTCAATTTAAAAGAACGGATGGATGATTTTTCCTCCCCACCTCATTACTGGCATCTGGATTTTAACAGTGATTTTAACGTGCAGATTCCATGTGTAGGAACCAGAGTGTATTCTTAATTAACCCTGTAAGGAACAAACCCGTCAGACTGACAACAGCAGAGACAGACTGGAGAAGCTATTCAAAGTCATAGATGAAAATGATGAATGGTACTGAATTTATATTTGGGGGATCAGCTACATCTTAAAGAAATCCAGATTTTAGATGACAAGTCAAGTTTCTACCAGTTATGGGGTCGCTATTTCATGTAGTGACATCCAGAAGGTTCAGACACATTTCAGGAACTTCAGGACTGTGTCCTCTAACCACTGAGCCATTAAACACAATCTGAAATTTTCAGGTTGTGTTTGCATTAGCAAACTTTGACACCCATCATAGCAGGGTACAAGTAGAAAGGGCTCAGCCATTAAAAAAAACCAAGCCTCAAAACAAAACAGTCCAATATTTCATCATGCCCCACTCTATCATTGTTAAAGTCCCTTTAGGAGTCTAATATTCCATAGGATGCTTCACAATCAAAAAAGATCCCAGCTGGGGCTTTTATGTCAAGAATATCAACTCCCCATGCAAGAATTCAGTGTAAGAAATTTCAGAGGAGGAAGAAGCATGCTGCAGAAATCTCAGGAAATGGCCTTTCAAAGTGAGGTGAGATCACAGCTTCCCATTCTCCTCCAAGTTAATTACTTAACCTCCTAGAAAAAGCAGCAGAAAAAATTGCTTACACATGACCTACAAAGAGCAGGCAACATAAAAGTGAAAAAGCAAATTAGAACTGAGTGAATGCTTTTGCTTAGATGCTAGGCAATAGTGGTAGGAGACATTGAGTTACAGTGTTTTTACTGAGGTTAGCACAGTGGGACACATTTCTGAACTGGACCTCTGGACACCAATATAGGCAAGACAGAGAACAGGAGATGCTGAGTTTCCATTTCAAAAACAGTTCAGCCACTTT
The DNA here is from genome assembly GCA_013400955.1 of Drymodes brunneopygia. Lineage (NCBI taxonomy): Eukaryota > Metazoa > Chordata > Aves > Passeriformes > Petroicidae > Drymodes > Drymodes brunneopygia. The sequence goes on along the minus strand of VZTZ01040826.1, from coordinate 228,928 downwards.
AATTTACCTGCACCACATTATATAGTTTAGTTCCCCTCTGCATGCTCCTTTGCATTCCGTTTATTTCCTCCTTCACACTCCAAATTTTCTGTTATGTCTTCAACAACTGAATCTTCTTCGTCTGCCTGTGAGCAGATAGAGCATTATATTTAAATTCCTGTTCTCATTCAGTTTAGTATTTCAATAAAGTACACCTCTTTTTTCCAGGCTGACAAGTGTGGAGGAGTGGGAAGCACCATGGAATGTGGCCCAGGTACCCAGTGATTTCAGCTAATTTGACGGGAGAAAGCTATTGAAGGTGGGGGGGAGGGGGGGTTGGGAGAGGAGAGAGAGAAGAGAAAGGATAAAGTAAAAAAAAACAAAAAAACCAAAAAAAACCGCAGCCACCTTTCTTATGATTTTCCTCTCTGTCAAAACTGAAAAACAAGCGTCAAAAGCCTTGCCTTGTGTTTTGTGTCAGTGCTAATTACATCCCTGCTGCTGCTGGCCAGTTCCGAGCGCTGCATCCCACCGAGGGGGAAGGCCTCCATCTCCCTGCAGTGGGCAGACCCTCCTCTCCCGCGCCAGGAATGCCTCCGAGGGGGAGTGCGCTGCTGTTTTGACAATCCCTTTTTTTGCTGCCTGGCAGAGCTCCATCTCATTTCAGCAAAGGCAGTATTTCCACTCTGTCCTATATTCTGCCCCGGCTTCACAGCATCCCACGTTCTGACAGCCTTTCCCATTTTCAGTAATCCCTCTTTTTCAGTCTGTCTCACTGAAACAATGGAAATATTAGACCCTGAAAACATTACAGAGCATGGACACAGCATCTTCACTTCTCTAAGTCTCACTGAAAATGAACAGAAAATAAGCAGAGCGACGGTCTCCTCCACAGAACTGAGAGTGGCAGATTCCAGCCCTTTGATAGCTGTCGATTTTGACTAATCCTGGTGGGTACATTTAAATCCTTGTTAAGGGCTTCCACATTCATTAAAAATAAATCCAGTAGTTATTTGGCTGTGTAATTATTATGGATAATTTGCAATTAAGCAATTGGCCCCTGACGAAGGGACAGATAATTGACCAGCCTGGTCTGGCATTTTAGAATGGGGTGGGGGGTAATTAAGTAAATCCAGTCAGCTAAATGTCCTCCTTCCCACTACATCTTTTCCCACCTTTAAATGCAAACCAGACCTCATGCAGTTGTGCAGGCCATGGGAGTCTAAGCCTATTAAAGAAATCTTTTAATGACTGTAAAACTACCACTAATTGAAATAAAAATATTTTCACACTATTTTCACATTGTGCAAATGGATCCAAAAATAATTCTTAATGCAATACATGGTGCACAAACTGGTCTGCTTGACAAGTGCAACATTTAATTTGCACTAATTAGGCCAAAGCGGGGGCAGTGTGAAATTACCATGATTCATTAATTCGGTGGTTTATGTTTTACATACCATGTGTTTACATTTCAAAACTATTAGCTCTCTGCAATGCAACACACCACACTTCTGAAATTAACAGGTTCAAAAAGTTCTCCCCACATTTCTTTGGGTGTGTTTAGATTTGATTTTTGGATTTGCACTTTGTCTATTTGTTTCAAAACAACTGGTTGCTTTTATTTTGCATGGTTTCTTCATTTGTCCTAATCTTGCCCTCAGCTTCTTTCTGACAAAATAATCTTTTGGGTGGCTCAGGTCACTGTGGGATAAGCATGAACAGAGCAGCAGGTGAAGAAGCAATTTTCAAGAAGCAATTTTCAAACCACTGTACATTCTAAAAAAATTTAATAAATCCTTCATATTGACTAAACCTGAAGTTTTCATGATGCTGCTCCAATATTTGTTCCCATAATGATATCAGGAGATGTTCATTAAAGATCTAATCCAGAGCCCCATGAAAGTCAACAGACAGACTTCCACTGGCTTTAGAAGGCATAAATACATCAGCTTCTCTTTCTGCTACAGACCACAGGACTCCAAGAACTGTAGCATTGACCAAGTTGTCTTACAGAATAAATTATCTTCAAGTGAATTGTGCTGAAAAGCATTTAAAAATATACCAGATTTAGCTAAACATTACATTTCTACAAATTAAGGTGCCAAAATTGTATTTCTGTTGTTGGACATACTCCCAAAGTCTGATGTGGTCCATTGTTTCCAGGGATACAGGTTACATTTCTAAAAAGACACAGGGCAATATTAAACTGAGAATTAGGTTTAATATTGACAATACTATGAATTTCATTTACTTGTTGTCAATAATGATTGGTATTGGAGTAATGATGCCTATCCCTGAGAGCAGATCCAGCAGACACTTTGTAAACCTTATCTGGCCTCACACAGATATGGTGGCTGACCTACCCCTACAAATAGCTCTTCAGTGGTCTCAGAAATACAGCAAACAGGTGTGCTTAGATTTACCCATCTCCCCCAGTCACGAGAAACTGAGGCTGTTTTCTGTACCTAAAAGTGCTGGACAAGGTACCTTGAGGCAGGGAAGAGCAGCTCCTGTAACTGGTGGGCAAATGACAGGACAGTGTGGCAGAAAGGATGCCTGGACTGGGCTGTACAACACTCCAGTAAACATGCAGACATTGAGCACAGATGTCTGGTAGAGCCAAGAAAGCAGCACAGGCAGAAGCATGGCTGCTCAGTCAGAAGCACCTCAGCAAAGGTAAGAGGTGAAGCATTGCAAACTGTGAGCTTGCTCAGCCAGGGCTCCTGAAGGAGTATGGTAGGAAGTGGACACTTGAGAGCCCTCACAAAAAAAAGGGGAATTCAGGAGGAAGACTGTCTACAGTGACTTTCAAAGGGCAACAAAAGACAGAGATTTTAAATTATACAAGCCTGAAAAAAACTAATGCCTTCCATACTATCTAAAGTAACCTGATAATGTTAGTAAAAACTAACTGAGGCAGAAAGCAGTTAGACTGGGGGGGGATTCACTGTTCTACAGTAAAAAAAAAAAAAGCCTACTTAGAAACAGCCACTTTGAGTGCAACTTCTGTCTAAGTCTTCTGGGTTTTTTCCCAGTATAAAAACTGTGTGGTTTTTTGGTCAGTAACCAAAATCAAGTAAGGAGTAGGAGTAACAGGATTATTTTCTTCTCATAGAGACAAACTAAGCTCAGTTTGGTCCCACGCTGCAGATCACAATATGGCCATGTCAGTTACCTCGTTCAGAGTAGCAGGGACAGGTCAAATGCACGTACATAACTTCATTGTTAGCAAATATCTCGTTAAGACAAAGCTATAATTTAAAAATAGAAAACTGCTTATTCACAAATCTTCCATTTGGCAAGAATTTCTGATTGGCTGTGCACCTTTAAATGACTTATTTGTGTCAGTCTGTTTCAGGCTATATCTGGAGCACGCAATGTCATCAAGAAGTGCTATTTGATTACAGTGCAGTACTTTGGGTGGCTTTTAGAAAGCAATAAATTATAGCATTACCATGTACCGTGCATAACATCTCTGTGCCACTTAGCAAGTATGAGGCCAAAATGAACACTCTAACCTTGAAAATACATGATTAAAGTGCTGCCTCGTGGATTGATATACAAAATGGCTAAGTTTAGTGATCCTTCAAATCCTGGTTCCCTGGTGAGCACAAAGGATTCTGATGTGCTGGGCTCTGCCAGCCACTGCATAGGGCATAAAAGATGTGATGCCTTCAGGAGTACTTGGGCTGCTTGGAGTAAAGAAAAGCATTTAGAAGAAAATTTGTATCCTTTGGTAAGGTGCAGACACTTCACAGCATAAATTTAAGCCTGTTCTTAAAAGTTGTAGTCAGGCAAATGTCCCTACAGGTAAACAGAATGGTACTGAAATATCCTCAGTCAAAGCTGGGCCTACACAAGTGGTATCAGTTTAGAAGGGAGGCAACTTCACTGCTACAAGGAACTAACCGTCTCACTATTTAAAACACAGAGTTTCTGTGCACCTTGAAATAATGCACAAAGATTTTTCTAGCACAATTAAGAGATTCAGCTGCCAGTGCCTTATAAATAAAAGGAAATACAAACTCAAAGCATTGTGTCACATTAGAAGGCTGCAGCATCAGCTGTTTAACAATGAAAAGGAAAGTAGCATTTTTTCTGATGGACTTTTATCAACACTTTTGCCAGAGTAAGGAGTTCACTCATATTGTCAGTGTCCTAAAGAAACTTTTTGTTTGAGTGACTCAACCATTGTTGACTCCAACGTGTTTCCATAGGTATCATAAACACAAATGGACTACAGCCAAACAATTGTGATATATATGAAATGAGCTACATGGCCAAATGGTATTGGGGTCTTTTTTCATGTAGACAGACACAGATTACATTTGTGCACTATTCTGATTCTCTTTAAATCTGTGAAAAACTTAAATCTCTCTTGAGGTACCCTTTTACCTTTTCAAGTGCATCTTTTGATTTCCTAAAGTACCTGCTTAAAAATGGATCTTTTTCTGCATATGGAAGCGCATATTTTATGGACAGCAGGCTATTATTGCTATATCTGCACATCTATGGATATGTGTACCTGTTTATTTGACTGCTAGCAATGCAGAGATGGTCCTGTGTCAGGGCCTGCTTGAGACTCAAATAAGAAAAGGGGTATATTCAAATCTGGTATTTGGCATGGGGAATAGTGGGTTGTCTGTAATTCCACACTAACACTTTCTACTGGAAAACTTGTAAAATCTCACTTACAGTCCTGGAAAGGATTTGCACAGCTCTAATAGAAATGCTCAACTAAGATAGATGGGTCTGAGAGTGTCACATGGCCTTCCCAAGCATAAGTTATGTTACTAAATCAGCATATTGATTTGGGAACACAGCGTCCTGGAATTCTGAAAATGTCAGGCACAGTCTCAGTGCTTCACTTCTTTAAAATCAAATTAATTTACCCAGCTTACTCTGGAGAAGAAATGACGATGTCAGACACATGCAAAAAGCAGGGTGGCAGGCGCTCCAAGTCTCACTGCCTCCGATTGTTTTGAAAGGAAACACTCAAAAGGAAATATCTGCATTGTCATCTAGTTCTTCCTTGGTGGAAAGAAACCACCACCACCACCACAGGTAATGTGGATCTCTGCTTATGCGAACTCAGGTATCCTGGGGCCTCACATCTCTCCATGGATCCTTGGAGATTCCCAAGCTGGAGACTATCAATGAGGTTGAGAAGTAAAAATATATGATTACCTGTGATGGTACTAATCCATCTACCTTACCCATGGGGTACATTTGAGATTAAGGGCTGAGATTGCCCACGCTCTTGCACTGTGATCTCCAGTTCTGTACTCATATCTAATCAAGCATGCTATTCCACAAATGTATGCTCAAGGTTGCAGCATGTGGTGTGAACAGAACACTTGCAACAAGTGGGGCACATGAGCATGAATAAATCTGTAGACGTTAGCCATGTATTATTTAGTTGATAGAATATTGGCACAAGTTGCTTCTGGGAAAAAATGGACAATCTGCCAAAACATATTACCCCAAGTGGACATTTTCTTCCTTTCTTTCAAACTGAGTTGACAAAACATACAAGCATACACTGGATGTAAGGAAAAGGAGCAACTGGGAAGCTTCAGAGAACAAAACTGATCTATGTTCTTTACTAGAAGTACCAACACATCCTGTTCTGACCCCACAAGGCATCATGCTTGGCTTTGACTCCTACACCACAGGGACCAGGTACAGTATGGGAGCCTCAGTAAGATACAAACTCCAACCCTGCCCTGCCACACATGAAGAGTGGAACTGGAGAAGCTCTGCTGGTAATCAACCCTGCAGAGCATGTGTTAGCTCCCTGGCAAAGGAGAGGTCACTACAACACAGGCCAGATGCAGAACACTCGCTCCAACCTCCCACAGCTCCTTGTGCAGGCTCCCTGATCTACAGGCTTGACTTGGTCAATACTACTACAGACATCTTCCAGGCTTTACTGTCCTTGAACTGACAACCCATTTTCTATGTGGAAAAGCTCACTAAAACTAGAGATTACTTAGGCGTCACCAGAGAGATCTGAGCGTCACCAAGACAGAGCCAGATATATCAGGAGGCTGCAGCCAGAGAAAGAGATGGTAGGACCTTATCTGACCTGTACACTTTGAGGATGAGGTGGGCAGGCTGTTATCTACTGCAAGCAAAAAGTGCACAGCCACAACTTCCTGATATTGTGAGCTAGCAGAAGAGGGGAAAAAAAATCCTGAATATGTTATCAAGACAACTACAGTTTCTTCACTAGATTTCAGCAGAGAAAATCTGAACAGACAGCCTGGCAGCTGCCCTGCCCTTCTTCTCTAAGGCAATGATGAAATATAACCACGCAAATTTCCTTGCTAGTATAAACTGAAGGATTCACATTATTCGTATTTGAAATAGGATTATGCAAAGGAGAACTGGATTGCAAGTTGTTCGATGGGGAAGTGGGAAAAGCAGTTCTTCGTCCCAGCAGACCAAGAACTCCTTCAAAATAATATAACAAAAGGTGATGATGTTTTCTCTGAGAAGTATTATACATGGCAAAAATCTATTTAGCATTTACAGAAACTGAGCAAAAGGGAATACAGATCCTAGGAACTTATTAGGTTCAGTGAAGAGAGTGGGTAGCAGTCAATAATCAACAGTGTAACATGCAGCACAAATACCTGAGTCCATTGCAGTTAATACCATCAACTCCCTCATACCTCAGCCATTGCTTTCCATTTGTTCTTTTTGCCCATCAGAACCTCCCCTTGGCTTTGTTAAATATAGACAAAACCTCATGTGCATCAGTAGTCAGCCTTAGTGTCAGCTTTCTGCTTCCCATTTCTCATGGCAGTGGGAGTGGTACAAAACATCACCCAGGACACTGATATTTATATGCTCTCCATTTTCTACATGAGTATTAGCCCACAGTACCATCACCTCTGCTATACTTTGTGATGTTTCTCCCTCTCATGGTTTAACCCCAGCTGGCAACTAATCCCTATGCAGCCACTTGCTTACTCCCCACAGATGGGAAGGAGGGAAGAGAATCAAAATGCAAAAGTGGGAAAATTCATGGGGTACGCAAATTTATAGAATGCTTTGTGTTGGAAGGAACCTTAAGCATCACCTAGTTCCAACCCCCTGCCATGGGCAAGGACACCTTTCACTAGACCAAGTTGCTCAAAGCCCCATTCAACTTGACCTTGAACATGCAGCACAAATGTAAAGAAGAGCTGGACTGTAGGGTTTTTGATGGTGAAGTGAGAAAAGCAGTTCTAGGTCTCAGCAGGCCAAAATCTCCTTCAAAAGAATATAGCAAAAGGTGATGATGTTTAATAGCCAAAGCAAAAACCATGTGCCAGAAAGCAAAGCAAGGAGTTCATTCATCACTTCCCATGCACAGGCAGGTGTTCAGCCACCCCAGGAAAGCAGGGCTCCTTCACACATGGCAGTTATTGGGGAAGACAAACATCATCACTCCAAATGACCCCATCTTCCTTCTTCTTCCCACAGTTCCATATGCTGACCATGATGACACCCTTTGATTTGGATATCCCTTGGGTCACTTGGTCAGCTGTCCTGGCTGTGTCCCCTCCCAACTCCTTGTGCACCCTCAGCCTCCTCGCTGGTGGGGTGGGATGAGGCACAGAAAAGGCCTTGAGACTCTATGGAAGCGATGCTCAGCAGTAACAAAAACATGTCTGTGTCATCGACACTATTCTACCACTAAAGCCAAAACACAGCACTGCAACAGCTACTAAGAAAAAAATGAACTCTATCCCAGCCAAAGCCAGGACACTCCACAACTTCCCTCAGCTAAGGGGAAGGAAATTCCCTGGAAGAGGCTTCTCTCAGGAATGTTCTCAGTTCTGGCTGCTCAGTCATCCAAAGGTGTTAAAAAATATGATTAAATCAAAGCTAATCAGATGGCTCCTGTTTGTCTCAAGACACTGTTCAGACTTCTTAATTTAAAACCCTGCATAGATTTGGCTTAATCTGCTTCACAAATCTTTCTTGTCCAATTCCTCCACTTATCTAATACCGCTTTTTCCTTGTCATTTCCCATGCCCTTCTGACATAGTCTTCCTGTAAGTTTTCACCTCATCTCACCATTGATTTTCAAGCCCTATCTGAGGATGCACTCCTTTTCTCCTCTGTGTCTTAATTTCTCTCCTTGAAAAGCAAGATGTATTTCAGCTCTGCTGCCTCTATGAAGACAGGAAACAATGTGAGCATGCTAGAGTCACACTTGTGTCCTAGCCAACAAGGGCATCGTTTAGAGGATAAATTGAGATGCCACAATACACTTGTTCTCTGAAGCTTTATATGCTCTTCGGGTGGTCTTGTGCTGGACCCTCCACACAAGCCCAGATTTTAGAGACTGCAGGTAGGTGGCTTTTCATGCTACATTGCTTAGATCTCATGTTGAATATGATAAATCATTCCTGTTCCTTAGTCCTGATTATTTTCCCCCCCATATTGCATGAAATAAGCTGGCATTACCATAAAACACAAAATTCCCAGGACTGTATTTAGTATTTCATACTTTTCATGCCCTTCCCCCACCCAGATTCTCACACTGAACCTCCTTTGTAGGCAGTCATGGATTTCTATCACCTGAGGATCAGAGCACTTTGCATCTATCAAGAAGGGTAAAATATTCACAGGAAGAGACTACAAGATGAGGAAGAGGTCCAGAATGCATAATATGTGTCAGAGGAACAGATGTACACAGAAAATACAAGTTCTGCAAAATGCAATAAAAATTTCCTCTATGACAAGAACTGTGCATTTTCCCATGGCTGTCATAGATTTCATGGAACCAGTGAAATCCAGTCTTTTTCAGAAATCCCATGAAATTTACCTTTTCACCTGAATCCACACAATATCAGAATTTTTCCATAAGAGCTCTCATAAAATTGACACATTTCCTTAGAACACTCCATGAAATTATATAGAATATTGCAGTTTCTTTTAGCCTAGTCTCTCATTGCACCTCTTAAAATTACAACCTCAACTACTGAATTTTTGCATTTCTTCCTTTCAGAAAAATAGATTATGCAAAAATATAATAGGCATGAAAATACTCTTCTATAGGAAGAAAACCAGAAACCCTCATAAATGTATTGTAATTAGCATAGAAAGTTTTAATTTTTATGCAGTGAATTCTTACCAGCTCAAAAGCAACCTCAACTGAACATTCCTCTTTTGACTATGGAAAGACTAGAAAAACTGTTATGTATAAAAATGCACTCTAACGGTGCTCACTATTTCACTTTTAGGGAAGCGGAAAAAGGATGAAGCTACCATTCTGGTACCTGACCAACAACAGTGAAGAACTGCAAATGAGGAAGTGCCACCACAAACAAGAAACTTCAGGAGGTAAATACAATGTGGTTAATATGTTCTCTAAACATACTATGTATTTGCTAAAATAAATTCTCAGATCTAACAAAGAGGAGCAGACGTTGTGCATAAGTGTTCATTAAGCTCCCAGAGTGACAGCTGAGCCATTTGTTCTGGTTGAAAACAGATCAATGCAACAGCTCAAACCCTACCTCACACAAGTTGGTCAGCAGGCATCCCAAACCGCAGCCCAGCTCAGGTCCCATTACTCCAGTTAGTTCCATTTACTCTTCAGCAAGACTACTTGCCAAGAAGGAACCAAAGAGCAAGGTTCTTTCCATGGTGTCCAATTAAGCCTTGATCCAAAAGCAACACAATCACTGATATCAGCAGAGTTTAAGCCTGGAGGTCGATCTGAACTCAAGAGATTTCACGCAAGGCAACATAAACAGTTTAGGAGAATTGAGAAACTTCTTAGGAGCTGCTGAGAAACTTCTAAAGGACACAGATGCCAGTAAAGACATAGAACAGAAGACGTAGTAGCAGGAAGATAATGTCCTAAAAAGAACAGATTAATACGCCCTTAAATAAATCAGAGGTCTTCAAATTAATTGGGCACAATGTATTTCAACTCAGGAATCTTACGTGCCCACTTGAAAGCCCTCTGAATCACTGGACAGTCACCTCTGAGAATGCAACAACAGAAGATGAGGTACTAAAATACTGGGAAAAAGTAAACAGAATCTCCAGCTCTGCAAAGCGGCGGAAGCAGAACTAAGGAGTTACAAGCCAGCCACTTTGTCTTCAATCCTCAGAAAAACACCAGAACAAGTATTCAAACTACCTGTAAGTGCCTAGAAGATAACATGGAAATGAATAGCAGCTACTATGGATTTCTAGAGCATAAATCCTGTCAAATCAATGTAATTTCCTCCTGCCATATGGGAACAGGCCTTGTGGCAGAAGCAGAGCAGGAGATGTCACCTTTCCTGATTTAGTAAAGCTTGCGGTGCTGTCTCAAATGTCACTCTCATGCACACTAACAAAACGTGGTCTGAACAAAATTGCAAGACAGGTACAAAAGTGGTTGGGCGTAATGTGTAGAGAAAGTTATCATTTGCCCATAGTCGAAGCCATCTAGGGGGACAGGAGGATTAAAAAACTCTGCTGTGGATATGATTGTGTTTTAGTACTTTCATAAATCATCTGGCCATGACATAGCACACTTACTGTGCTTGCAGACTAGCCAAATGGCATGCACAGGACAACATGCAATGCAAGCACAGAGGCTCAGAGTTGGAAGAGATGCTGACGAATAACCATGGTGTCAAGAAAAGCGATAACTCTTAATGTGGGTTAGAAGGGAAAAGACTGCAAGGTAGAGACGGTCTAATTGATGAGCCCCTGAAGAAAAGCAGTGGAAGCGACCAGAGGTCCAGAAAATATGCCCAGGGAAAAGATTTGAAAATTCTGGGGTCTTCAGAGAAGACCTTTTGGGAAGGCAATTTTAAAACTTTGAATGTGTAAGAGTTTGTCACACACAGGGTTCTTGCGTGTTACAAAGTTCGATGAAGAACAGCTTTAATTTGCAGCAAGACAGATGGAGGTCAGACATTACAGAAAAACATAAGACAGTGAAGTACTGGGATGGAGCCTGGGAAAACTAGGGAATCTGGAATTTCCATCACCAGATGTTTTTAAGAACAGCCTAGAAAAAACCCCAGTTCTTTGAGGAATGATATAAATATTACCAATCCTGCAGAAGGGGGACTGCTTGAGGCCCCTTCCAGCCCTACTTTTCTAAATGTCAGATGTCCTCCTATGTTTTAAAGCCTCAAACCACCAGAGTATATAAACATACAAGTAATCCCATTGACTTCAAAGCAAGTACACATGGGCTTTAAGCATATATATATATATATATATGTATAACTTGCCAGATCAGTGTAGCCAAAGGAAGTATCTTGCAGAAGTAACTGCATTTGTTTAAACTGCCCTAGATATATATCAGCATTGTATTTAAAATGTGGTTTCCTGGATTTCACAGACTGTCTATAAAAGAACACCACGGGTTTGTGCTACAGCCTTCTTAACAATTGTTCATTAGCATGAACCTTGTAAAACAGTGTCTATATTCAATGAAGATGGCTGGAGGTGAAAAAAAAAAAGAAAAGAGACAGGCAAAAAAGGACCAAATGGAGAAATAACATGCTGAGAATGACAGTATTTTCTACTCATAACAGCACCTTCTTTTTTTTTTTTTTGGTAGCCAGGTTGCATACAGACAGTTTCAATATGTAGTTATCTATAATGTTGAGGACACTAGATTATAAACATGTACAGAAAAGTGGAAAGCTTCTTCAACAGTCTCTCACACCTCCTTCCATATGTTATCACCAAATGTTTTATTGTATGCCAGTTTTCAGCAGATATCATTGGAAACAATATTTACTTTGCACAAAATTCAGTAAGATTGGCTGTAAATTATTAACCATCCTCTCCCTCTGTCTCTACTGTATTTGTACCTTTTTTTAGGGGGACAATGATGTGCAGGAGTCCAACAACATCAAGTGACATTTCACCATAAAGGATAAACGTGGTTCAATGTTACTTCGTTTGACCATTGCATTGGAGTTGAGACTGGCACATTTGTTCCTGAAGACCGAAGGATACTTTGGCATGCCTTAAGAACTGATTGGGCAGGGAAAACACACTGGAGACTGAGCCTTACCCTTTCCCTGGCTCCGTATTACCTGTTAACCATTTATTTTGCCCTTGATTTACAAAATAAATCCTTCTATAAGGATAAGGTGCACATATTGGAAGCACCTGCAATTATATATACCTCCATCCTTCTTGGAGCTGACAAGAAACTGGGAAATGGAAAAAGGGAAATATAACCCCCATTATTAAAAAAGAAAGAAGGACCTAGGGAACTATAGGCTGGTCAGTTTCACAACTGTGCCCAACAACATCATGGAGCAGATCCTTCTGGAAACTATACTAAGGCATGTGGAAAATAAGGAGGTGATTAGTGACAACCAAAATGGCTTCCCTAAAGGCAAATCATGGCTGATAAATTTGGTGACCTACTATAACAGGGTTACAGCATTGGTAGATGACAGAAGAGGGACTTACATCATCTGCCTGAACTTGTACAAAACACTTGCTGCTGTCCTGCTTGATATCCTTGTCTCTAAACTGTAGAGACATGGATTTGATGGATGGACTATTTGATGGATAAGGAACTGGATGTATGGTCACAATCAAAGACTTGTGGTCAATGATTTGATGTCCAGGTGGAGAGCAGTGATAAGTGGTGCTCCTCAGGGGGTGGTATTGGGACTAGTGCTGTTTGGCATCACTGGGAAGGGATACCATCCAGAGGGACCTGGACAGACTTTAGAGGTGGCTTGTGCAAACCTGATGAAGTTAATCAAGGCCAAGTGCCAAGTCCCACACCAGGGTCAGCACAACACTCAGTGTCAATTTCGGCTGGGTGAAGAATGGATTGAGAGCAGCCCCGAGGAGAAAGCTCAACAAGAATCATCAATGTGCACTAGCAGCCCAGAAAGGAAACTGTGTCCTGGGCTGCATCAAAAGCAGTGCAGCCAGCAGGGCAAGGGAGGGGATCCTGCCCTTCTACTCTCATGAGACCCCACCTGGAACACTGCACCCAGCTTTGGGGCTCCCAACCATGTAGGGATAGGGCAAGGGGGAATGGCCTGAAATTGATGGAGGGTAGGTTTAGAGTACATATTAGGAAGAAATTCTTCACTATAAGGGTGGTGAGGCACTGGAACAGATTGCCCAGAGAAGCCTTAAATGCCTCATCCCTAGAAGTGTTCAAGGCCAGGTTGGATGGGGCTTTGAGTTACCTGGTCTAGTTGAAGGTGTCCTTGTCCATGGTGGGGGGTTGGAATAAGATGGTCTTTAAGGTCCCTTCCGACCCAAGCCATTCTATGAGTCTATGAAATTACATTCCCTAGAAATAACACAACCCTTCCTAAACAAACACCAGATTAAAGAAAAGACAATTCTCTGGTTTCTGGAGCCCTATGCAAACCAGCTTTCTTGGATGGGCAGAAAAGTGGATTTTCAGAGTACGGGATCCTATAAATACTCACATAGAAGAAATACCTCCAACACTGCCTCCTTCAGCAGACTGAACCCATGAGTACAATTAGAACCAAAACCACCAACATGCTGCTTCAGATTAGGAAGGATACCACACAGCCCAAAGTCACATCAGCTACAACTGTGAAAGCAAAACATAAAATCTCGAAAGAGGCAGGCAGCAACCAGGGTTGCCAAAATATTGCTCTCATGTGTAGAGAAAGTCTTGTAAAACCAGAAAAACCAACGCATTTCTGAATTTTTTTCAAGTACGGGTCAAAACAAGTTTCCCATGAAACCCACAAAGATAAGAAGAATCTCAGCTGCAAAGAACAACAAGCTAATCCAGGCACAAATGGAGAGCAAATAAAACAGGACATGGAGAAAAACCCCTGCCTGCATTAAACTCTGCCAAGGTCCCACACAAACCACCAGTTCCTTCCAACTGGTTTACTAGCAATTTTGACTTGGCTTCCTAATTCCCAGGAGGGAAAGCAATCAATTAAACAAAAAAAATCCACCGCCCAAAAATGCAGAAATAATGTTCAACATTTTTTTGCCAAGTTAATCTGAATATATTGCCTGTGAAACATGCAACCCCATGCAGAATGCCTTCTGCCACTCATATCCCCACTTTGAAAGATCTAGCAAATGTTTAAAGCAGTTGCCTGCCTTGTGCTCATGCCCTGACATAAGAATTTCTTGTTTGCTTCTAGAAATGACTTAAGGGTTTGCTATCCATTTTGGAGCAGTGTACTTTTAACATATTTTATTATTATGACTTATAGTCAAGATGTGAAAACAACAACTCACAGAACTATCATTTAAATCCACTGATACTTCATGTTTCACACAGATAATACAATCTTTTGACCTACCAATCCAAATAATGTTTAAAAGCTTCAACAGCAAAATGCTGTCTGCTCAGGACTGCTGATACAGAAAGTCCCCGTATAAATCACAATATCACAGAAGTCACGAAAACTGTGAATTGTGGTGTCAGCTGTGAAAATGTTCCATCTGGTTTCTGTCTTGTAGAAAAATGTTTAAAATCTGTCTAAGTACAGGAAGTTTATTTTTGCTTCATCAGTGCAACAGAAGTAAGCAGTGTAAGACTGGTGAATAGTGCCTCAGAGTTCTGATATTGCTCCAGGTGCTTGCAAGGTTTCCAAAACAACATTTTGGGTTTCATTCAGACATCCAACTGCACTACTATTTAATTTCACACCCTTAATCCAGACTGAGCAACTCACTGAGTGCATTTCTAACAGTTACACTTGAAAATATAACTAAAGTAATAATGGGCCCCATAACTTCAATGAACTAAAGCTGACTTTGACAGCATATTCTGGGCAGGGGGCTAGTGTTGTGAATACACCTATATCAATAAGCATTTGCTTCCCTTACTTGTTGGACCCCTACTAGTAGCAAGGCACTAGTAAAGCCAAACAATTCACCTGAACACCTACTTGGAGATCTGGAGTTCAGACAGCCAGTTTCAGAAGGCTGGCTCTTTTTATGTAGCTCTTGACAGGGACTGATTTTATACTTTCACTTTATTTCTCTTTTTCATTTAGGTCATTCATCTATTTAATGAAAACTGTATAGAAAAATTATGATAAAAATTACACAAGAGATATATTACTTTTTAAATCCCCATCACTACCATTACCCCATCCCAGCGAATGTGACATTCAGCAAAGAGCCCAATATTCATTTTATTTATGTTCTGTCACCTTCCCGAGATTCCTGACAACTGGGATCTCTAAACAGTATTAGTTAGATCTAGTGTGAAAAGAGAGCAAGAAGTCAACATAAGAAGGAAAACAAAACAGTGGCACAAGAGAAATTGAAGATTTCCAAAGACTGGGCTTGTCAAAGGTGCCTAGAATAGATTGAGAGCTATTTTCAAAGAAGCTGAAAAAAGGCCACTGCCCACCAGGATCTGGTTTGCTTACTCCCTTTTGTTTCCCCTCCACCAAAAGTCTCCCTTCCTCTGGCACTTCAGCAAAAGCTTTAAGCATGTGGTTAGGTGGAGGGGTCATTTCATAGCTCAGGGGGGTGGGATTTGGATGGAAGAGCTTGATAGTACCTTCTAGGGCAAACACCTGTGAGGGGACTATCTGGTTCAAAAGGAACTTCTGAGTGCTTTGGTAATTAAATGAAAAAATGAATGAACTAGGTAAGCCTTGCTAGTCCTAGGTTCCTGCATGGCAGCAAGACCTATACAACAAAATATAAACTCCCTCCCCTTCAATCTGCAATGCCTCCCACAGGAAAAGCTCACCGTCACACACATTTTAATCCATGGGTGGAGGTGCTGCTTTTTCAGCTTGTTACAGCAGATAACTCCCCTGTTTCCAATCCTCCGTTATCTGCCTGTCTTTTCCCACACCTCCACCCACGCTGGCAGGTTCTTTGTTCTCCAGGGGATTGTTTTTGCAGAGGGCAAAGAGTGACTGGAAAAGGCAGGAGGCACCTACCACAGTTGCTTTTCCTTCCCAGGTGACTCCCAGTTTTTTATTTTCCTACTACACTTTGTGTGCAGGGGGAACAAGGGTAAAGAAGCCTTTAAAAGATAGTAGGGAACTGCTGTGGTGGTTTCAAGATGGAGCACGCAATTGCTATTTTTGATTGTGTTAACCCAGGCGTAATTATGTAATTATCCACAAAAATTTAGTCAGAGTTTTGCATATCTAAATCATTAACTTTAACAATTGACAGACTGCTTTGATTAGTATTTTCACAGACTAGCATAGCATACATTTGTCAGCTTTCCTATGATTAGTTGTAATTTGGAATTTGTTTATGCAAAATGTTTTTATTGCTTGTTTGGGGGGGGAGGGAAAAAAAGGAGGGCAGAAAAGACATGTTTATCCTGTCAGGAGATCCTACAGAACTTACTAGGGATGTTGCAAATGTATTTTTGCTGTGTTTTAATGTCATTTATTTGGAGAACTGATACAGCAAACATTGGCTTATACTTGTAAAGGAGAACAAGAAAAAAGGTGAGCACCTTTTGCCATACAAAAACTTTTAATCAAAGTTTAAGTAAAGGAATTCTGAAGCACCTAGCACTTTATGCAATGCCATATTTTAAGTCTATTGCTTTCCAAAAACAATACTGGTGCATCGTGCAATCAGTGTGAACACTTAAAAATGCTGCTTGTGTCAAATACTATAATGCCAGCTCAGCCTTTTCATTCAGTATTGTAATCAATATCATAATTTAAGATGCAGTTTGTTAAGCTAAGCAATAATTAATGATTCCATCCTCCACCTGCTGTTAGATCAGTTTCTGCATTAAGCTCTCTGAAAGAGAAATCTGAAAGCCGCACAGTTTATCCTTCACAAAGCAAACCCTACTGTAGCAGAATTGTGTTGACATGAGGAACTGCAATGACTTTGAAGTAGTGTGGTGTGGAATCTGGTCATTCCTAAATTACCCAACAGAGGTGAAGTGCCAGGAAGGTTTCCACTTTCTTACTCTGATTCCCCAGCAGAGGCCACACATGACAAAATGCATCTTAAAACAATGCGTACACTAACTCCAGACATTTTGACAGGATTAGTGCCACCACTTTTCTGTGGCTGGTGGGCACAGCTTTTTCTCTGGCTGGCAGGGAGTTCAAGTAAGATCACAATTCTTGCCCTGCAAGAATTGTGACTTCCACATCCTGAAGCACTAAGAGTCTTTCTGTTATCCTCTTTCATGCTCATAATTTTAAAAATTGAGCAAACTCATTGCTTTTTGTGAAAATTCTCCTATCCAGCAGCCTCTACTTGACTAGTTAATCAACATTCACATAATTTCTCAGAGAGGCAAGGGAAGCAAGTTTTGACTTCATAACCAATGACAGATTATGATTCACAACTTCATCTGCCCCATGGTAGCTGCAGTTTGGTAATTGCAGTTAATACTTACACACTTTCCACATGATCCTCAGAGACCACTGTGATGGACACAGCATAAATCCCAGCTTTGCAGATCCCACATATGTCTAATAACCTCACCTAGTCAGACTTCAGTTTTCATCATCAGAAGGGGAGCTTTGCTTCAGAGACTCATGAACAATTAATGTGAAAGAATGTCAGATGGATTTTTTTTCTATTATTCCTAAATAATTTCATATACATATACATATACATATATATATATATATATCACGCTCTCATTAGTGGATTATCTGAGTCTCATCATTCAAGATTCTCTGCTCAGGTACCTGACACCCAGTTTTAAAACCTCACTTCCTAGGTATAGCTGACTGCTGGCATATTCACTGCATCAGCTCTCAAACGGCTGGCTCGCTGTTTGGAATTCATGGGGAGCAGCCCCGTCTGTCTTTGTAGGAATTTTGGCTGTATGACTGAGTACACGAAAATCAGGGAAGCCAGAAGAAAAGAATGATCTGTTACCTGAGTTTCTTTCACCATTTGAAATTCATTGAAAGAGAGGCATCTTTGTAGCAGAAGCTGTTGGCAACTCCTCTCTCCAGAGCGTATCATCAGTCCCAAGCTTGTGGTCTTTTATTCTTTTAATTTTAATTGGTAGCTCCTGCCTAGAAACCAGTTGGGAATTGAATTGCCTGTGTGTTCCTCATGCTCCAGAGCAATTGCCTGTATATTCCATGTGCCTCCAAGCAGTTGCCAGCCTGCTCCTCATTCTTCCTAGTAAATGCCAGTAATCTGTACACTGTAAAACTTACAGTACTTGACTGTGTCAGGAAGGAGCACAGCACAAATTGTGGTATATGTTTCTATTTCCACTTTACCTTAGGATATGCACTCTGTCCCATCCTTGGGCCTCAGCATCATGAGAACAGCTCATCTGGAGTCAGGGAGGAGAAGCATCTTTAAAGGACCTGGATTTGCACAGTCTTATGGATGGCCCCAAGGAATGTCCTGAAATTCTTGTATCACCTATTCCTACCTCACCTCACCTGTCCATCCTGCTAATGCTGACATTAAGACAGCTTTGCACTGCTATCATTCTTACAGCAGGATTAACATCTCACAGAGGGTTTGCTGCTGCAGGGTCACTGTCTCCCCATGAAGCTGAACACGTCTCAGGCTCTGCCTGGAAGGGAACACTGCAGCACTACTGCCCTATCATCTGTTCCCCTTGAGCCAGATAAAGGCAGGAGTAGGCTAGACTGGATGGCAGGGATGAACAGAAGCCATTAATTAAAAAGTTCTCTGTCCTTTTAGGGACACTTGTTTATGGACCTCATTTCAAGATGAAGATTTCTTCTGCATTAAGTGGGATAAGTTAGCACAAGAAAGACACAAGTATAGGAAGGAAAGATAGCAAATTCGACTCATCTATAATGTGTTCTTGCTACCAGCACAACTTCCAAGCAAATGAAAGAAAGCAGTGACTCACTTCCTCCAAGATTAGATCATGAGTGAAGAAAATGCTGCTCTCCAAATCACCAATCTGTGCAGAGCTCCTGTCAAAGCTCCCATTACCCATTGCTCTGGATCTAGCCTCCAGGCCAGGCAAGCCATGCAGAATCAAAAGGATATTTCCAGTGTTTGATTATCACGAGCTGCAGTTTTTCACAAAACTGAAACTAAAATAAGAATGCATTAAGTGCCTGTTCAGAGACTGACCACCACATAGGAGTCTCTGTGCATCAGACACTTGTGCAGCCCAAATCAGAAAATTTACCCTGAGGTCTTCAGTCTTTTATCTGGCTATGGGGATACTTTTGTCTTCTCCTCACTTCTTTATATCCTTCTCTTCATGCTACATTTTCCTGTGACTACTCCAGCAGCTTTTCCATTCAGTGGACAAGGCAAGAGCTACAGATGTCATCCATCTGGACCTCTGCAAGGCCTTTGACAGCCCCCCACAACATCCTCCTCTCTTAATTGGAGAGATACAGATTTGATGGGTGGACTGTTCCATGGATAAGGAACTAGCTGAACGGTCACACTCAAAGGGTTGCAGTAAATGACTCGGTGTCTAGATGGAGAGCGGCGACAAGTGGTGTCCCTCAGGGGTCTGTACTGGGATCAGTACTGTTTAATACCTTCACCAATGACACAGACAAAGGGACTGAGTGCACCCTCAGCAAATTTGCATGTGACACCAAGCTATGTGGTGCAGCTGAAACACCTGAGGGATGGGATGCCATCCAGAAGGACCTGGACAAGCTTGAGAAATGGGCCCATTGGAATCTCATACAATTTAACGAGGCCCAGTGTAAGATCCTGCATGGGGTTTCGAGTGATGCCAAACACAAATACAGACTGGACAGAGAATGGGTTGAGAGAAGCCCTGAGGAGAAAGACTTGAGACTGCTGGTTGATGAGAACCTTGACATGGGAATGAGTGCTGGCAGCCCAGGAAGACAACCATATCCTGGGCTGCATCAAAAGAAGCATGGATAGCAGGTCAAGGGGGGTGATTCTCCCCATCCACTATCTCTGGTGAGACCCCACCTGAAGTGCTGCATCCAGCTGAGTACAGGAAAGAAATGGCCCTGCTGTTGCGAGTCAGGAGTAGAGGCATCAAAATGACCAGAGGGCTGGAGCACCTTCCCTATGAATACATGCTGAGAGACTTGGGGTTGTTCAGCCTGGAAAAGAAAAGGCTCTGGGGAGACCCTTTAGCAGCCTTAGAATGCATGAATAGGTCCTATAAGAAAGATGGGGACAGACTTTAATAGAATCTGTAGTGATAGGACCAAGGGAAATGGGTTTAAACCAAAAAAGGGTAGATTCAGACTAGATATATTAGAAGACTTTTTTACTGTGAGAGTGGTGAAACACTGAAACAGGCTGTCCAGAGCAGCTGTAGATCCCTCAATTCTTGCAAGGATTCAAGGTCAGGTAAGACAGGACTCTGAGCTACTTGATACAGTTGAAGATGCCCATGCTTATTATAGGGGGGTTGATCTATACGGCCTTCAAAGGTCCCTTTCAACTCAAACCATTCTATGATTCACTTTTTTCACCTCTAATTCAGTTGCCTCCTGACCCATGACATTAGCCTCCCCATAATGCAACCATTTTTTGTCCTGATGATGAGCCAGCCACACACTGCCTTGGCTTATTCAGTTTGGAAACTGCCTATCACAAATCCTCTTCCACCCTTCTGACACTCAGCGCTTTCCTACTTTAGTGTACTCAGAAGGCCTCAGAAGCAGCAGTTCTCTGCAGAATTCTTCTCCCTGAAATGCAAGCTCCATAAGATTGTTGGTCATATTTTCCTTTATAAAGCAGCTCCAAAGGGGAGTCTATATTTAAACAAAAGTACTGTCATGAGAGAGATCCTACTCAGACAGTAAATCTCAACTCTTAATGTAATCTGAAGCTTCTAGAGCCATTCATTAACTGCTATTTCCAGTACAAGTGCAGATGCTTTCCCTTGCAACAGTTTGGCTGTGGGCTTGGTTTAGGTTCAATAGTGTGCAAAGATGGTGATTCTTCACTCAGTATTTAATTACACAGTAGTCCCTTGAAGAGACTGGCATGGGTTGTGTGAATTACCACTACTTCACCTCCCAGACTCCTTCCTTTTTACAGAGTGGGGAGCTATTTCACCCTGCTTTGCAGAGCTTGCTACCTCTCTGCATTCATAAGGATGAGGCTCCTTTCATTTCCTGCTGCTTCATCCCCCTTTGCTCACAGAAGAGCATCTGGCATTTCTCTAGGTCTGCTGCTGCAATGTTCCTGCTGCTCCTCCTCGTGACATGAGTACAAGGCTTGCTGAGAAGAAGAGACGATACAAAAACTGACTTACTTTCTTTCACCCATCTGCTTACCCAAGTAAAGACTAAGACTGGTTTTTCTGTTAGGTTTAATTTCAGAGGGACTAGGACAGCCCCTGCAATAAATTACAAGCTTCCTCTTCATTTTAGTGTGGTGTACTGCACACTAAACTAATTCAAGTTTACTATCCTTTTTTTAGCCATCCTTTTTAAAGGAAAACAACTTCTTTATCAGCTTCTTACTCTCATTTCTTACTTCCTGACCCACAAATTCCCATTCAAGTACACCACAGCAGACTTAAGACGTAAAGCAAGGCACCTTCACAAGAGGTCTTGAGGAGGACCATTACAAAACATCATTCTGGCAGTAGTGTTGTTCAGAAGCCACCAAACTACTTTCCATCAGTGGTAGTGCTTAGATGTATCTTAAGGAGAATCTGACCTCCAAAAGAGGCATATTGCCCACTTCTGTGTGAAACACACACTGCATCCTATGAGCAAAGAAGGCAGACTAAACTTTGAACCACCTGCATTTCATACCTGGAGCTTCCAAACAGTGAGGGGGTTAACTTGGCATTGCCAGCTAAGCTGCCCTTAATTGAAGGAACACTGGACTTTAAACCCTTTCTCCTAAGAGCCACAACTGAATCTCCCAGTTTCTACCACACTGACAGAAATCTCTGCGTTTTCCTCTTTCAGACATTTAAAAGGAAGTGTGTTTGCTCTTCCATGAAATTTGGGAAAGGAGGGATATGTCTCTTCTTGCCAGCAGAAAGAGCAAGGGCTGTCAAGACACCTAAATCTGATCATCTTCAGTGCACTACCAAGGCAAGGTTTTGTCGGGTGGCTGCAGTATAAAAACCACGTCAAAAGGAGCCATTTAAACCCATGTAAATCATGTTCACTGACGTATAACCACATCCATCACTCCTAAATGATCTGCCAATCCAAAAAGTGGGGCACCAGATCCTTCCACCGTGCTCAAAATGAATACTAACTTACCCTCCTTGCATCTTCAGGGAGTTCTATGCCTCTCAGTTTAACACAGGTCACGGAACGTGACTCCTCAGTATTAGGCAGAGCCCAGCACAGGACAGCAGCAGCAGTGTTTGCAGTGTTGTTCAAACGCTCCTCACTTGACAGTGCCCTTCATTTATAGTTAACGAGGATGTGACAGCCTATTCTCCTGGCGTACCATCCAACCACACGCAAAATTCTGCATGTGCCTCACACTGCAATCCTATTTTTATCAGAATAGACATGTGCACTGAGGCTTTAACCAACAGCTGAGACAGGGTTTTAGCGTGAGATTTTCAAACCTGTCTCAGGTATTTAGAAGCACAAATTGCACTGAAAGACTAATTGAACTGTGCTTCTAAATCCCTCAGGTGCTACTGAAAATCTCTCCCTTAATAACTTGGAATCTCCTAAAGAGTAAACCTCATCGAACTTAGATGGGTACGCAGATCCCAGGGTTAAGATTTTGAAAAACGCTCTGTACTGGCTTAACTCCCATTGACTTCAGTGGGAATAGAATTAAGTTGACATTGAGCCTTTCTGAAAATTCCCCTCCAGGTGTGTTTTCTCCCTTTGAATTTGAATAATCTGTTAACTGCTGAGATTGCTTTTTGATGTATCAGTATGAAGAATTTTACAGGAGTTTTTCATCTTAATTTTTTGGTGAAATGAGTCTCAAAAAGCTGCAGTGTCACAAAAACTTTATCTGCTAAACTTACAGAAAGAACTATGTTTATTTTCTGTATGTGTTTTGTTGCCATTATTATTGTTATTATTATTATATTATTCGTCCTTCAGCAGCAACACAGGAGCTGAAACCACAGACTTTATTGTGAGAGGTGCTGTGCATCGTCTGTTAAAATATTTGTATGATATACAGGCAAGCTGTCTAACTTACTACTAATAGTCAGACTCCAGAGAAACCAAAGAATCATAATGAATATCCCCAGCAGGTGTAATTATACAGCAGTATTTCACCTCCTTGCAGACATCACCAGGAGATGGGGATTTCCTTCAACTCCCCTGAACGTTTTAGTTTACCTTTTAAATTAGCCCTACTTACAAGAATGAGTAAAGGGTTTTGTTTTTTTAATGTTGGTATGTCCCTCACTGCAGTCTCACAGGCTGCACTCTTCTCTCTGAGATGCACAAAACACAAACTTTTAGGGGTACAAACTATATTTGCTTTCAATTTGAATAATACATTAGGGCACAAACTTTGCTTCTGCGATGAAGGTTTTAACAATATGAATAAAAGGAAATAGACAGTAAGGAGCCTCTATTTTGCAATAGCATCCCTGAGAACAGACTCTCCATGGCCCAGATTCGTTATGAGAAAGAATAGCTGTGCTAATACTGCTTGCAAACAGCACGATAACCACTCCTTTGTTCCCACCAAAGATACAACAGCAGAATCCTGTAAGAGAAGTCATCTGATATGTCAGCTCATTAAATTAGTCAGAATGGGTGAATGGGGAAGAGGAATATACCATTGTAAATGTATGTTAATTAACAAATGCTATAAGAGAGGCATTTAAATGTATGAAAATGAATATTAATGAGATGAAAACACCTAATTATTGTGCATCTAATGGTATTATCCAGAGCATCCAACAGAAAATGCCTACTTGTCATGCATCTAAGGCAACAGTGCAAACCTTCAGACACAAAGATTCAGTGTACGCAGAGATCATATTATGACTTTAATTACAGACCTTGCAAGACATCTGCACTGAAACTTGAATTTGGAAGGATTTTTGAAGTTTAATTTTATTTTTTTTTAAGTTAGATTTCGCCAATTTCTTAAATTATTGTTGCACTTCAGAACTACATGCTTCTTTGTAGTGCTTCTGAAACATTTTTCTGAAGTGCTTCAATGTCTCTGCCTGCACATCTCCATTTTGCAAGAATATAATTAGGAACAGTGGGCTGCAAACTGGCCTGCAATGAAGTTCTGAGGAATTTTTCATGAAATTGCATGAAAAGCTGTCTGGATGAAATTCCTCCCTTTGCAGACAGCTACCAAAGGAGAATTCAGAGTTAAAAATAGTGTGAATTCCTGGAATTAAAGACTGCCTCATAATAAATATGCATTAGGAAGCTGAAATAAAATTATACAGGCCACTTGAATTCTATTATTTCCTAATTACTCAGTGGTTGGCTTTACAACCTTAATGTTCTTTTAATGTAAGTTTTTCAAGGTGAGGTTTTTTGGGGTTTCGGTTTTTTAGAGTAATTGCAGATAGAAAGCAAATTTCCTGATCCCAGGTAGGACAGAAGGAGTTTTTCTTTACAGACAAAATTCTAAA
This sequence comes from Drymodes brunneopygia, assembly GCA_013400955.1. NCBI lineage: Eukaryota > Metazoa > Chordata > Aves > Passeriformes > Petroicidae > Drymodes > Drymodes brunneopygia. The sequence goes on along the minus strand of VZTZ01040826.1, from coordinate 204,480 downwards.
GTGGCTTAGCTATCCATATATTCCCTGTCCAAGATTCTAGTGCCTATGCCAGGAACACATACAGAGAAGGGGATATTTTAATGACTACTCTCTGCATGGTATTTGCAGTCCCAAGAAGACTAATATCATTCACACATACAATCAATGAAGTCTTAATCCTACCATCAAAGCAATTAATGAAAATAGAGCACATTAACGTAGTATTTGAGCCAGAATTGATTCCTAAAAGATAGCACTCTCCTCTCTCAAAACTGAGTTATTAATACATATATAAGCACCAGTGTGACAAGCACTTCAGATATACATTGACATATATATTTACTGTCACTTAAAATGATTTACAATCCATCATATTTTATAAAATATTTTATCTTATCCATGCCTTTAATTTTCTTACGAGACTGTAATATGGAAATGTAAGAAAAATATCAGTGAAACAGAGATACACAATTTTGGTGGATTTACCTTATTCACTAAGCTTTTTATCCTATCAGAGAAAGAAATTAAGTTAGTTTGTATGACTTACTTTTAATAAATCCATGCTGCCATCTATTTACCACCCATATTGCTGTAGTTGCTTCCAAACTGATTGCTTTACTAATCACTCCAGCAACATGCTTGGTACTGAATTCAAATTAAATGCATCGATTTGAAATCACCAGATTGTCTCCTGTTCCCATTGGCAGGTAACTGCTGTTCACCTCAACAAACTGAAAAATTCAAGTAACAGCATCAGTATATTTTACATTACTGCATGTGTTAAGTTTCTCAGAGGGATTTCCCAGCCTCATACATAGAAACCATCAAAGCCCTTTAGCTACCACAATTAGCAATGGGCAGAACAAATCTGTCAGCAGCATTTTGTACTGCCTGGAAGACAGTTGAATTTTTAACAGAAAAAAAAGTTTCCCAGCAGTTACAGCTTAATGNNGGGGGGGGGGAGGTTAACAACCCCTGAGTTACAGTTTCTACAGGGAGGAGAGCCACGTTGTAGTGTCACAGTTAAACTACACAGAGGAATCATATCAGCATCTGGTGCATAGCATTAACTCTATTTCTTGCCCATACTCTCTGACTATGCAGATGACTTCAGTAAAAGGCACCAGTGTGCTTCAGGTAAGCCAGCTCAAGTTAAAAATATCAATAGTATTGTATTTGCTTGCAAATAGCTACATTTTTCTTTTATTTTTCTCTCATGTCTCTTTGGATCTAGAGCAATAAATTGTATCAATACAGGCTGTTGCATCTCTTATATATGACCTTTTTGCAAGCAACTAGAGTAACTGTACAGTGAGGGCAAGGCCTTTTAAAAACTAAGAACAAATCCTTGCATTTACTGGAAAGTAAAACTGTACACTGTATGGAACAGGGACAGATGCCTCAAAATGACATGCAGCAATACCAGCTCTGTCAAAACTAAAATTCTGAGTCCAGGGAAATCATCCATTTCAGGCACAGGAAGCACTCCTGCATGGTGGTTAGCACTTTGAGCTGAATGGAAGCCAGTTACAAGCTGTGGTAGCCCACATTTTACAGAAGACACTTGGTCCCTCATTTCCCCACAGAGAGCAAAAACCATAAATCATATCCTCTGTAGAAAAATACAATGTAAATTCAATCTGAACAAAGCCAGAAATATATTTGTAAATGTCCAATTCACATGAAAAAAAGAAAATTATCCCTTTTCAGAGGTTTACACAGTCAATATTAAACTACTGAGCAGAAGAGCTGAAGATATTGATAGCCAGTAATGCAGATGAGATTGCTGTTAATTGTTAACATCTCCTGGGCTACGCTTCCTATGTCCCTGCACAGATGATGAATAAAATTATTTACCTATTCAAGTAATGAGAGCTAAGCATTTTGATATCCACATACACGGTAACTCAGACCTCCTCTGAGACCCCTACCTGTAATTAGGAACAGATGTAGGATCTTGTTCCTGAATTGATAAAAACAAATTTCTGCCCTCCAATGATATATGGCCTAGTGGCACAGTAATGGGAAGAACACCTCTGCAGAAGAATTCCCCTTCAGGCACTGGATCTAAACAGCTCCCCTCTGGCTCAAGAACCCTACTACCTTAGATCCAGTGCTTTTGCATCACTGTTTTGGGACACTCACTGAAGCACAGGTGACACAGCAAGTGAATAGCAAGAAAGTGACAAGCAGTGTTTATACAGCTTCACCTCTGATGAAGAAAACCACATATCTGTACCATTCAAAACCACAGCAATTCTCTAACACTTCTCCATGATGGAGTCATTTAAAATAAAGAACACACCACATTATGTGCTTTCAGCAACAATTCTCACAGCTCAGCATGTGCAGCTGGGAAACACTCTTCAAATTATTTCATGGGGGAAACTCTAGATGACATTCAGCACAACATACTCTATTCTCCAAATGGCACACTACTGCAGGAGAACATGCCCACCACCAAGGTTCCATGAAATGAAAATAGCTGCAGTTCTTACTTTGCATCAACTGGCTGAAATAACCCAAGGGGAATAGGTACCTGCCCATTCTCTTGCTCTCACACACAGGTACCAAGAGCTCTGTATTGTCCCAGCAGAGGAGTGAATACTCTAAAGGGAATCTGCCATTTATACATGCTACAGGCTGACCTTTCCCCAGATGCATCAGTTGGACTACTCCATGTGTGCTTGTGCCAGCCCCACTGGATGCTCTGACAATAACAAGACACTGAGGGCCTATGGCAGGCCCAGCCATTCGCAGAACTAGGCCTGGAGAAGTTCAAATAAGCTGCTGTGCTCCTTTTCATCGAGTGACAAGTAAAGCTGCCTTCCCTTCATGTTCCTTTCCTCACCACTAAATGTCCCTCACTTTATTTACCCTCATCCAGCAAAGCTTATAATTCCCACTGGCTACTGGCATAGGTGACTAAAATTACGCCTTGAGAAAACCCAGAAGAGCTGCAATTCCTTTGGTCTGTAGAACAGAGACAGAAATTTGTATTTACTGAGGTCACCTCAGCACAAGAAAGCTTTACTGGTTTCATTTAAATCTGACTGAAACAATTCAAGTTAAACTGATGCGAATGCCTTCATACATCTTTATTTAAAGATGTTAAATGGGAGTTTACTTGGTTTCAAACCTAATCCAAACCTAAAAGAAGTGACCAGATTAAATAAGACTGTCCATGCCACATTTTCCATTGGTTTAACTAAGCAGGCCTACCAGTAATCTTCGTGCAACTCCCTCATGTATACATGGTCTGAAGATACATTCACTCTCCAGCATTACCCTGCTTCATGCCAGGAGAATTTGCAGCTGGAAGGGGCTCAGGGGAACCTCAGTGCCTGGAAATAAAAGAACTGTGAGGGAGAATCATAGCTGCTGTGCTCACCAGCCCTCCACGGACATCGCCTAAATTACCGTAATTAATACAGGGGAATATTTCTGCGCTCCTCCGTAGTTTATAAATGTTACAAAAAAAGGAATGTTTTATATGTCCCCTGATGGGTTTAAATGTTAATAAACGATGTGCAAGGAGGTATTTTACATCTCTCTATTTAACAGTGAGCTGACAGCTGCAATTATAGGCCAGTCTCTGACCCTAGCAATCAGGAACCTGAAGAGTGAATGGGGTAACTTTCTTCCAGAATAACACAGTGCATTGGGGTGCTGACTCAGCCTTTAAACATCCAGACACAGAACCAAGGTGAGACATTTCTGACTCCCTGGAATCTTTCCTTTGCTGCAGTATGCACTTGCCAGTCACTGGCACCTGCTTACTTTGTCACCAGAGACCCAGTACCACTCTTCTAGTGGTAGCAACAGCTCATCATCTTACAGCTACAGGAGAGAGATGGAGCAACCAGTCAACTTGCAGTATCACTCCTCTGCTGTGGACTAGAAAAAGAGCAGGGAGACTTGGCACATCCAGGACAGCAGAGGTAGACAGCGGTGTTGAATGTGTCACTGCATGTTCTTTCACTCTCTTTTTGGCCAAAACCCTATTACTACTGAAACACTGCAGCATTCTTTCTGATATGAGGTTTCTGCACACCTACCTGCATCAGCATGAAGAGTCTAGGAGGAGCATCCCTATCCTTCAAAAGGTAGCAAAATGACTGCTCCGGAATGTGTGTCCCAGCAGAAAACCCCACTAGTTTTCAGTAAGCCCTAGCTACTACCCTTCCCTTCTGCTCTGCCCAGCCCTCAGCAGAAGAGAGCCTTTGTGAAGTTTACAGCAGCTTGAAACAATACTTTAGTTACGTATGTTTCAGGTTAAAACCTTTGTTTGCAAAGTAACAGCACAGGAAGAAGAGTCTTTGTTTTTTGCCAAGGTCCTAAATCTGCTCACAACACTGTATTCCTGCACACCTGTGTATTTTCACCTTCTTCTTTCCCTTACCCAAAAATAACCTTTGGTCTTGATCCTTATACTGGCTGTGTTCACTGTTGTTAGTGTGCACATTCATTACCCCTGTTAACCACTGAGGTACTGCCTAAGGCAGCACACAGCTGTTTTGAGGCACTTTAGTCCATGCTGTATGTGCTGTTTCACTCCATAGGAACTGCACCCCACTGACAACAAAAGGCAACTCTGACACCGAATGAAACCAAGCAGAACTATGAGTAGCATCTTGCATTTCCACTACATCCTCACAAAGGCTGAGGAATCGGTTTTACAATTCTATTAAAATCCAACAATGTAGTATTTTTGCCACTGACAACCTCTTGCTTTCTTTTATTTTAGAAGGGCAGAGGCCAGAAGTGTAATATGGTTAATTTATTAGGAAAACTATTCTTTTTTATTATTTCTCACCCCTTTTTTTTTTTTTTACATGAGAGGCTGTGGCTAATTTCTTTACTCCTCCACTTTCTAGTGTTGTAATGGAACAGGGTTTGTTCAGCTATTAGAATTATAGTTTTCTTTCAATTAGTGGTCCACAAGTGCACCCCTGCAAAATTAAAAGAAATTTTGGGTGGAAAGAACTTTATTATCAGATTTGGACAGAATTAAGTTAACATTTTCAGGGCATTTATGCTGTATCCAATTACAGACAAACACCATTTAACATCCTTTATTTATATATTCCTTCTGTTTTGCACAAAGGTTTCTCAGCTGTGTCTTAGACATTAGGGTCTTGTTGAAGTCAGAGTCTTTAGTACAGAATTTCTTGGACTAAGTTATAGCTGTTCTTCAATTCTTGTCTGTGTTTGGTTATGCATTTCTTCTGGCTTCCATTAACTCATATATAAATGATTATGATCACCCTTTCATTCTTTAGAATGTTACTGTTATTGATTATGGACAGGTTTCCAGAGCTTTTGAACAACAGGGACCACATGTTACTACAGAATTTGTCTTAGGCATCATGTTCATCTCACTCTAGATGGCATATGTCAAGCACATTCATATTAAGTCAAATAACATTGCTTTGGCTACTACCAACATTATTTACAATGAAGCATGACAGTACATTATTATATTTGTCTGTCTAGATATTATAATTGCCTGTTAATTAAATTTAGGTAATAAAACGGGTAGAAGCAGCACTACCATATGGCTAGTCAAATCTCCATGGAACAACGGCTATAGGTACTGAAACTTAGCTTGAGAGTGAACAGCCAGGAGTGTGTGGTAAAGTCTTCTAATGTCTAGAGACACCAGAACTCAGGCAGAGCCAGGGACTGAAAGCTGTGGCACCAGGAAGGACACCTGCCTGACCTTCGTGCCCTTCAAAGCCAAATCCTACAGGTGCTGGAGGTTACCCCCCTCACAGGACCCCTCACTCACCCCAGTCTCTGAGAAGCAACACATACAGCCCCCGCTACTTTCATACCTCTAACTCAAGGTGGGGGAAAGCAATATTGTGCATGCCTCCTTGAAGGATTGCCAATCCCCGCAGCCAAGAGATGAGGTAATACGGCAAGGAAGGCCAACAGCAGTTCAACAGAGAGGGCTGGATCTTCTTAGCCCTAATTATTGTGCAGCCCCATCTCACCAGCTGCTGTTCTGCTGTCAGCTACAGCCAATAGTCAAGACCAAAGAACAGAGATTACACATCCTGTCTTGATTGCAATCTATTTTTTTATGCTACAGCACTTCAGTGACATTCACAGGGCATGTCCTAAAAGTGTCTCACTCCTGCACAATCAAATTAAAGTCATTCAGCAATGGCTCATTTGCTGAAATATAAACATTGCACATGTCTTGTATTTGAAAGAGTGGGATTTTTCTATAGGGAAAGGTTATTTGCCATGGACATGACTGATTTTGCAAGTTCTCTGTTTATTAATAAAACACAATTCCTTCACATTTACGAAATACAGTAGTAATACTTACCATCTCATGGGCTGCTGAGAGGCATAATCCACTAATTCTTCTAAAGTGCCCAGAGATCCTCCAAAGAATGCAATCTGAAAATAAAATTGTCATTAGTGCACGTGAGGAATTTATTATATGCATCTCCATTCTCCATTACACAAATGACTGATTCTGTGTATGACAGCAAATCTCACTACATTTTGGTATACCTCAGTGGTAGCAGGAATCACATTACTCTCACCAGAATTTCTGTTTTTATATTCTTTTCTCTAAAACAACACCTAAGAATTTCATTCAAAAATAGAAGCCTCACTAGGCAAAGTAAATTTGTGCACTTATCAAACCCACAAAAATTATATAATTCCATAATACAAAAGATGTAACAAGTGAATTTACACATTCAAAAAGCAGTATCAGGCACTGCTAGATACATTCTGAAGGTGACATGAACTGTTGCTTGGACACAACTATTTCTTTGCATTAGATTGCAGGAGAATCCACAGCAACTAAGATCACTAGTCACATCACCTACATGCCTAACATTAGAAGGCATTTTTAGTCCCCAGATGCAACAGAAATTATGGATTTAAACCTACTTCAAACTAGACAGAGTACCTTCAGACAAGTTGAATGCCTCCACGGAAATATTTTTCCAAATTTTGCTCACCCTTGAAGGTGAGTACATTATAAATCAGGAGAGCTAAGCTGGATTTCCATGTCTGCCACAAGACTTCAGTATGACCCTGAGCCAATACCAGATAAGGGATTTTCTGGCACCTCAACCACAGGTAGGGAGCTTGCACCACATGGAAGCATCCAATCCAACCTGCAGCTTTGAAAAACTTCTTTCAATCCCTCTCTGCCCCTGTAAAATGGGGGTCATGTTTTTGTCTTTCATATCACGTATAATTAGTGTGCTTAATACATTGGGCCACTATTCTCAGCCCTTATGAACTAAGGGAGAACAAGCACAATGATGACACCTCAATGGTGACAAATATATATCTACATACTGCTCACAGGGACAGAGAAAAGCCTCCCCCAAATACATAGTCTGAAGTGCCAGTCTGTTAAACAGGCTTGCAAGCACAAAAAATGCCCCTCTGGGCCTCCATGGTTCTTGTCCCTCAGTAATTTCAACACACATATTCACTACAAGGAAATCAGGAGTGGAAAGAGGGGGCACTAATTAAGCCCTCATGCTCCACAGTTTTTGCAAGAAACTCTGCTCAAAACAGGTTTCTAGTCCAAGAATTGTATTCTATTTTTTATTACATGCTTTACACATTCCTAGACCTCACCTAGATTAGAAGTGGATGAGCCAAAGTAAACACACATGTGCACATACACACAGAGTGCTAGGTGCATTTTTCTGTGTGAGAGAGTTTGCTTTCCCAGTCTTTCTGCATCTGTAAGCAGGAAGGCTTAAAAACCTTCCAAAGAAAGTCTGTTCCCATGAGAATTCCTGCCTCACTCTCTCTGCAGATTAAAAGAAGCAATCTCTGCCTACTATGCATGGGAATCCCAGTATTTTGGCATGGTTTTAACATCAGCATCATTAGAAACATTGATTTATTTTAATTGTCACCTTGTATCCTACACTGCCAAATGCAGTCAGAATGTCAATTCTTTATCAATGTAAGCTGTTGACATGGAAACAGATCTGCTGAAATGGAAGCAGTAAGAAAAGATGTGTTACTCCTTCAAGTTATACTTAGAAGTGGTAAATCTGTGTGTGCCAAAACAGATTTAAATAGTCAATAAACTATATAGAAGAAATAAACTATTTGGGGTGACAGTCATTTTAGTTGTTTACATCATAGACTGCATTTAGAAAATCTCCAGTGTTACCATGGTAACAGCTTTCGCTTAAACGTAGTTGTGGACGCACTTAAGGTATGATCTAAATTAACTGAAGATGGAGGAACAAAACTGGGCAACAACTGCTGAAGGAGTGACTGGCTGCTTCCTATCAGCCTGTCCTATCTGCTGCAGGCACTGGGAAGGGTACAGGCAGAGGACTGTGTAGCATAGACACCTTGGCTCATCCTCGTCCGTGCTCTCAGAGAGCACCTGAAGCAGCTGACAGACTGCACCAGGTAGGTTTTAGAGATAACAAAGAAAAACAGAGCTGCTTATCATCCCCACGCAGCTTGTAGTGCATCCCAGAACTGCTTGTTCCCTCCCTCTGGTCACCAGATAGGTACTGGGAAGAGGAGGCAGGCAAATAAAGGAGCTTCTAAGAGGGGCTGGAGACCTCTTTGCACATCTGGCATAGTTTCCTCTTCGAGATCTCTCCCAGGGAAGGGAGCGGAGCTGCAGAAAGCCAAGAGTGTAGCACAAGCCTTCTGCCAAAATCTGTGACTTGGAACGGACACTGCCTCACAATTAACTTCACACAGCTAAGAAACTGTCCTAAAAGATGCAGTGCAGACCTTTGACCAGCACTACATTTCCACTAGAAAGATTAAATCTCTCTGCTGCTAAAGCTAGTTTCATAGTCATAGGGAACAAGGCCAGAGGGGCCACTGTGATCTGCTGTTCTTAATAGGGATTAAAGGAACCTATGGTCTCCTGCACACCTGCCTCCAACCTGAAAGCGAACAACGGTGAGATGGAGATCACTCAGGAGAAAATTGAAGGAGAGGCTCCTCTGCCCTCTTGCCAGATGCCAGGGCAAGGGGCAACAGAAGGAAAAGACACATTTGAAACAACTTCTCTGAACAGGATCATGGAGGCATTGGAGCCAGATGCTGTTCAAAGCTCATGGATCCCAGTAATGCTGGGAGGCAGTGCAATTTTGAACTTGCCTAGAGCAACCCACCCGCACTCCCACTTCAACTGCAATATCAAGGCATGCATGTATTTCTTTTCTTCCTTTTTCCATTTTTCACATTTTTGCATGATTTTAGACCTCCCAAAAGCTTGTGTGTCAAATTAACAAGAGAAGGAAGGACACACGTCATTAATTACACGCCAGGCCGTGAAACATGGACATAGGATATGGCATAACATTCTAAAAATAGAAGGAAGCCCTGCCTTGTTTAGGTCAAATTTTATTAGAATTCCCATAATAAAGCAGCTGATATTAAACAATGAAGCACCACTGTTTAGCCTCAACGGGTGTTCCAGACAGATCTGCTATAACTTAATCCACACAGCAAAATGCAAAGCCAAGGAATGTACGTTTATGTGAACATGAGACAAAATAGTGCTTTAAACTTCTACAGCATTTGTCAACCCAAATTACTCTACATACACATACTAACTTAAAGGCTTCCATCTGTATTGTTATCTTACTCCATCTGTATTGTTATCTTGTATTTTGGTGAGATTCATGAGGTGTTGGGTTAGATGCTGGGCCAAATTGCTGATATAGCTCCATGCAGTCAGATGAGGAGACAGGTTGCTGGCTGGCATAGCTGTTCACAGATTTCTGCTTTTCTTACATAGGGATGAGGGAGCGGAACTGGAAAAGAAAGGGACCTGCACTGCATGTCTCTAGGTACAACTGCTCTACATCAACTTTGGCTTTTGAGTGGGTTAGCATAACATTTCTAGATCACTGAGGCATGGATATAGGTGGCATACATACACCTTGGAATGAGGGAGAACCTCTGTCTGAATCTGCTTGTAGGCCAAGTGGGACACACTGAAGAAGGAGGCATAAAAGCATCTTGCTTACACACAATTTTCAAACAGGAAACAGTAATTTGCAGATTACAAGAATGTCACATTAAAAAAAAACCAAAAACCAAACCAAAAACCCAAACCACAACATCCCCCAGAAAAAATACTTTTTCTCACGTGCATCCACAAAGCCTCCTACCTTCTTCTTCATTCTCTGGAGTGGATTGTGGCTGCCAGAAATACATATTGCAGAGGGATAAAGAAAAAAATTATAGTGGAACTATTAGTGCACACTCATACTCTTTTGAAACATGCCCCGGGGCAACTTGGCTTCTAGTTAGAACACATAAGATCATCATATTCAAAGCCTCATCTGAAAACATAAATTATGATCTTATCCAATACTAACAGCAAGAGAAGCAGTAACCTTCTATCTATGTCTCCATCTTCAACATTAGAAACCAAAGGTACTGTTTTCTAATGTCCTTATACATCTGAGGAGCAGAAGATCTTGAAAGGTGCAGTTTTTTGATCTACATAAACTGGATGCTTTTGACAATGTCACCCAGAATTTTCATTTCAGTCCAAGGAAAACATAATCTAAAACAGAGAATAATTTTGATTTTCCTCCTGACTCAGCAGAGAAGATAATTATAAATGGAAAATGAGTGTTCTCGAGGGTAAATATACCTGCTGTAATCCTACTGCCAACAGAATTAAGATTTGCCTGCTCCAGTAAGGCATATGCTAACTTGGCTGGAGACTCGTCAGTTTTCAGAAGTCACTTCTATGTCCTTTCTATGTTATAATTCAGTATTTTATAGTATAAAAACCAGTGGAGAGGGAAAGAGGGGAGGGAAGGCGAAGACAGGAAAGGGGAAAGGGAAAAGGGGAAAGGAAGGATTTCTTTCCTCTGCCTTTGGTTATAACTGACAGCAATAAAAGAATCCAGTAGCACCACAAGAAACTGAGGAGAGCGGGTTCTTTTCATAGAATGGTTGTGGTTGGATGGGACCTCTGAAGATCATCAAATGCAACACCCCTGCTAAAGCAGGTTCATCTAGAACCCACCTTCACATCAAATCCAAATGATTCCTCCTACTGACCGGTAACGTGAAGCAGCTTATTTTCTCAGGTGCTCTTCAGCCTAACCATGACTTCCACCTCTGGAACTGGAAGAATTCCTTATGTCAAGCATACACAGACAAGCTATCATTCAGCAGTGATAGCTCAACACTGATTGAAAGTCTCATTCATCAGGGGGAAGAATTGCAGGGTTTCTTTTTAAATTAACACAGACAAAAAAAAGATATTTGTCCAGACCCAGTTGTTTTTTCATTCCTCCAGCAGCTGCTAGTTTGAGAGAATTTTAAACGGCTGGCCTTTATGAAATAAATTGGTAATCACAGCCCTGTGCCTCACACATGGCAGACTGGTAACAGGATAAAGCCTTTCACCTCAAAGGCTGCAGTTCAAATTCAGAATAATCCTTAACTTCATAAACACCATAACTACATGATAGGCATTTGATTGTTATCATACAATGAATCAGGTGTTTCTCCCAGCCAAAAAGTATTCATGCCACAGACAACAGACTAATTATTGTCAGTAATTAGCAGCACTCTTGGCAGTGGCAGTAACGAGACCTGTAGAAAATTGCCCATTTGTTCATCCCTTGGGGGTTGTCATCTCAAGGCAGGGGGTCAGGCCCTTCAGTCATTGGGGTGATTCTTGCAGCTCTCTCCCACCCCGGGTACATTTTGCAGATAAGCAGAGTTCAGCCTCCAGAGCTGCCAATCTACACTTTTATTACCGCTAAATTACTTTTGTTTCAAATGCTGGAGGCAACTTTGAATGCCGGCTCTAATTAGATTGTAATTGTTTGGAGATCTGAGCAATTGTGGCAGATTTGGGTGGAGACTTTGGTGGCTTTTAATATTTGTACAAATAAGTTTCACAAGCACAAAACCTGCAGCTGCTTGTAACATTGGGCATTTTCTTAGAAAATTTACACTCCTAACCATCTCAGCCAGGCAGGAGAAATTTTGAATTTCAGTGTGCAGAGTGATCTGCAAAATCCTTGTCCAAGCAGACAGCTTCACAGGTCATGCAGTTTTCACGAGCCCAGGATGTTTTGGTACAAACAGAAGAAGGTGAGTTTAATTAGGAACAAATATTTTTGTACAAACAGAACAAGGCACACTGACCTAAGCAAGAACTCATAACAGAAAAGATATATATATATGTCTATATCTATATCTATAGATATATATAAAAGATATATATATATCTCACGTTATTTTCAGAACTATAAAAAAGTCACAAACTAAAAAGAAAATAAATTTCAAATATACATAGGAATAAATCCCAGCATTTAGCACTAGAAGCCTTATCTTTCCCTTAAGAGAAAAATACTCATGAACAGTGCAGAACCTCCATGCCCTTTTGCTGAATAATATTATTGCTCTTCCTTTGGGAAACCATAGAACCCTCAACACTTCGGCCCCCTCTAATATAACACAGTCCAGGAGATCTGCAGGGAAATCCTAAGGATCTGAGAGTGAACATTTAAAGGCCAAGGAGCTTCTGCTAGGAGACCCCGTGCTTCCACGTAATCTCCTGAGGTCTACCTGTCATAATGACAACATTACCTCTTCATGCAGCTCCAGGGAGTGCTGTGCAAATATTGGATTATCTGGTTCAATGACCAAACAAAAAACAATCATGGGCAGAAAAAATTTCAGTTGAATCTACCTGAAATAAAAGCTAAGGGGGTGGTTTGGCCAAGGGAAAGAAAAACCAAACCAAACAAAAAAAAAGAACAAAAAAATACAACAAAGGAGGAAATGTTTGCCTTTAAAATAGTAAATATTTACTGTTCCCCTATTATTTAGTCTGCTCCCTATTTTTTCCCTGAAAAGGAAAAATTGCCCAGAATTTTTTTTAATATTTCCTTTTATCTTTTTCTTTGGTTTGGGGGAGATTTTGTTTGTAATAAACATCACCAAATTTCATGTCATACCAAAGTAGATCTGCCCTCCCTGAGAGAAAACCTACTACTTAGAACACTTTGCTGAGGTCTAGCTACAGGAAGAACTGTAGAGGCTGAACTACAGAGATCTAGTGACCACAGTTCTAAGAAGAATCAAATTTTCAAGTAAGAAAACTCATCCGTTCCATCAGTATGGATCAAAAATGTGACTGATGGACTTTTTTCCCCACAAAGAGGACCAAATACCATCCTTTGAAGGACAGATAAGCAGCCCCACTTACCATAAGTAGTGACCCCTTTGTTTAGTTCTCCTGTAAGCTCCTGCTGCAGGACCTATGTGCAATGAAAGGTACAGATGGATCCCACTGGTGGCAGTAAAGTCCATGAGATACCACAGGCACATTTCCACAAGTTTCTGTAGCTTGTTGTGTGTATGGCTGGCAGAGAGCACACTTGGAAACCACTCTGGGTCTCGGTTATCCTACAGCTCTGTGAGGACTGGTGGGGTTGGTGGCTGGCGCCTTTATTTCCACAGAATCAGCTAAATTGGATGCAAGAGCTTCTGCAGCCAAACTGAGTTTACTAAATACCAAGAGATACCCTCTACTACGTACACCAAAAATAGAATTAAATTTATTCAGAAGGACAAAAGAGAAAAAAGTTCGTAAGTCCTTAGATTTCTGCATTCAGCACATATATACTAGAACTGCCACCAGTAAAAATGAGCAATACCAGTCACTAGAGGAAAGACATATGTAAGTGGATGCACACCAAAATTGAAGCAAAATTTGCTCACAATGACAGAAGTGAGAAGATTCAGAAGTGTCCAGGTCAATCCCATAACATACAGTCCAGTCCCCCAGACTTTATTAGGCCACTGTTGAACATAGCAGAGAAAAGCTATTAAAATACAGAAAATAGTTAGAAACTTCTGTAAAGCAAACCTCCTTAAGGTGTATGATAAACAATCTTCCCTAGGTGGCCACTAGAAGAAAAACAGAAGCATTAGAGAATGGAATACTCTTAGATGACAAGTTTACCTCAAGTCCAAATGCAGAAACAGAGGAGCAGACTGGTATAGTTTCTCCTCATGCCTGTTCCAGGCCCATGTAAAGGTCAGAGATTCATTGTCCCAGTTCAGTACACAGCTATTTGCTGGGATCAGGGAACACGTTAAAGTGAATGGATGGGAGAAACCTTCATCAATCCCACTAACGCACAACAAGAACCCAGGCAGTGGAAGAGCTGCCCAGTCCTGTCAGAAATGGCACTACTACCTGTTGTACAGGACTGAAAGAGTCCTTACACTATGGCACAAGCAATCAGTAGAAGGTGTAATGTATGGCACCAGTGATTACAGGACCACCTAGAGATATAAATCTGCCCTGAGAGCACAGAACTGCCAAAGAGTATGTCCATTAATCCTGCTTTAATAGCTTATTGCACGCATCAAGAGACACGCAAAGGCAGGTCCCTGTAAAGCCAATCCACATCTATAGCACGTCTGGCAGTGCATCTAATACTGTAATTCTACATCTAAGGTTCAGATTGTGGGAACTCTGCCTTTAAAACATCATCAAAACCCTTTGATACATTCATGCCTCACACAGGCTCAGGGGACCTCGCTGCCTCCTCAGCCATGTTCAGCTAGAGACCAGCAGTTGCAAGAGGAGGAACATCTGCTCCTCAGAAACTCTGCGTATTACAGCTGAAAGCAAGGTGCCTGGCTTATTCCCCACCACTTCATTATTTTCATTTCTCTGACAGTCAGCTGTGTCTGTTCACAGAAATGCACAATGGTTTTGTGCCACACAACTCTTCTTTCAGCAGAGTTAACTCCAGATTTACATCTGCTAAAAAGAGTGTGGAAACAACCTTTTTAAGTCCAAACCTTTAAGGCTGAGCCTGAACAATTCATTCTACTTTTGGCAAACCTGCAGAAGCATACTATCCCTAGCAAGATGAATTTGTGTGCTCAGAGGGAGAGGAAAAAATTGGTGCCTACATGAACACAGAGACAGACAGCGGTCATCTGATAATGCCAGCCTGAGAGCAGGGCTGGGAGTCAGCAGGCAAACCCTGGTATCTCTGCCACATTGTCCCAAATACACATGTTGCAATGGCACTAGCACTTGCGGTCCAAGGGCCCTGCACAGCCCACGAGTAAAATCATTGTGTATCCTTTGTTCCGAGAGTGCACGGAGAAAGGAACTCCACCTCTCAGACACAACCCGGGCAGATGCTATGGGACGGAAGAGACAGCACTTGGCAGCTTCTCCTGCTGACCAGCAGCCATGCTGAACTCCTCAACTCCTCTTCTGTGCCATGCCAAGAGCTCTAATACAACCGCAAAGTCACTGAAGAACTGGTACCCACACATACACGGGGTTGGAGCCTGACTCAGTTGTTCCAGTTCTTCCCTCAGATACCACCCGGCCACAAGCAGCAGCTCCAGCAAAACACTGCCTTGAGCACGGCACAGGAACACACACGGCCTGGGAGTCGGCGGGCGGGACACGACCGACCTTGCGTTTACTTAAGGCAGGCTCCGGCGGTGCCCCGAGCCCGGCCNGGGGCGGGATCGGTTCGGGCTTCAGCGGTTTGTAAGTGGGAATCTCAGGGTGCCCCAGGGCCCCCTCACGGAATGGTTTGGGTGGGAAGGCAGCTTAAAGACCATCTGTGCTCCGCTATGGGCCAAGGACACCTTTCACTAGAGCAAGTTGGTCAAAGCCCCATCCAGCCTGGCCTCGAAC
>VZTZ01040826.1:135587-188701 GCA_013400955.1 Drymodes brunneopygia | reverse complement strand
ACACTGCCTTGAGCACGGCACAGGAACACACGCGGCCTGGGAGTCGGCGGGCGGGACACGACCGACCTTGCGTTTACTTAAGGCAGGCTCCGGCGGTGCCCCGAGCCCGGCCCCTGGCCCACCGCGGGCGGAGGGGCCACATCCCCGAGACGCCCATGCCGCCCTCCGCAGAGCCGCGGCGAGCCGAGGCATCCCTCGCCTCTGCGGGAATGACGCCAGCGCTCGCACGCGGCAGCGGCAGGGCTACGTGCGCCAATTAGCGCCACAAAGGAGCTTTCACCGCTCTATTATTAACCCGGGGGCCGCTCCCGCTCCCTCACGCCGGGGGACAACATGGCCGCCGGGCCCCCCGCGGCGGGGNTGCCTCACCACCCCCAGAGTAAACCATTTTTTACTTATATCTAACCTAAACCTACCCTCTTTCAGTTTAAAACTGTTGCCCTTTGCCCTGTCACTGCCAGTCTTGGTAATAAGTCTTTCTCCATCCTTCTTACAAGCCCCTTCATATATATTGAACGGAGTTGAAAAGGTGTCTCTTGCTTTCTTGAACATCAGGAGGTTCACACAGGGTCACCCCTCCAGCCTGTCCAGGTCCTTCCTTCCTCCAGGTAAATCCACTGCAGCCTCTGCTTGCTGTCATCCACAGACCTGCCAAGGCAGCACTGGCTGTCACTGTAGCAATAATAAAGATATTGAACAGTTCCAGTCCCAATATGGACCCCTGAGAGAGAACTCTTGTAACCAATCTCCATTTGGACATTGAGCCATTGACTGCAACATTACTGGGATGCAGCCATCCAGGCAATTCCTTGTCCAACAAATAGTCCACTCACCAAATTCATCTCTTCCCAACTCAGAAACAAGGATGTGGGCAAGGTCCTGGCCTGTTTGCCTGTTGCTGATGGAGGAGGATGGTGTTCCTGTGCAGGAATGACTAGCTTTGGAAAACATGAGGTTGTTACCCCGAAAGCTTCAGCTGGAGCACTGACACACTGGCTGGGGCCACCACTGGCCAGGGCACAGCTGGAAGTGTGGGCACAGGTGGCCAGCCCCCAGCAACATCCATGCTCACTCAACTCTATGCATGCTCACTCAACTCTGTGGCTCCCTACATGAGAAGAATATGTTCCCCCCAAATTATTCAGCAAGTAATGAGCAGCAACTGCTACAACAATATAGATCCACGGAAAAGGATTTTTTCCTTCCCTTTTCTGAGTTAAAAATCTCAGAACAGCAGAGGCTACACCATTGACTGGGCTATTAAAATGGTATTTATGAGGTAATCACTTATTTTAACTGCCAAAAGATAAAATTTATCATGAAAAAAAAGATGCAGGGAATTTTATAATTATAATTTACATTTTCTTAAATCTATTTTACAAATCAAATTTTCAATCCCTCCACCCAAAAATACATCAGAAAGAACAGAGAGAGAAAGAAAGAGGCAGCAAATGGGCAGATGATTTATCTCCCACACGGGGCTTCAGGGGTTCTTCTCTGTTTGTCCAAAGCCAGTCCCTCCTGTGCACAAGAATGGCTCTTTAATTTGGGCTATGGAGCAGCGAATGCCTTGGGCAGGTCTGGGGCACCATGAGCAGTACCTTATGGTGCCCCCAGCACTCAGAAACCCAAAGGATGAGACCGTGGTACAGGGAGAAAAGCAACAGATGTGCAAGAAATCAGCAGAGTAGTTTTGCAATGAAATACACTGCTCTGTTGCAGTGAAAAAACAAAGTTAATTTCTGTTAGCAAGGTAGAGCAGCATTCTGGCACCTGCCCCAGGCCAACTCATGGCAAACAGGCAGGGGTGAGAAAGTTTAACTCAGGATTGTTCTGGGAGAGTCAGGACAGGACTTTCCTAGATCGCTTTAGGTCTAGTGGAAAAGAAATGCTCTTAAGGAGGCTCTGCAGGCTCAGCACAACACACAGGCTCAGCCAGAGAGATTTTCCATACAGCACCCCCTGAACACCTGCTCGCAACATTTCCAAGTGTAAGTGTTGCTTCCTTGCAGCACGGCCAAGCAATACCTGACCACATCACTCCACTCCTGGCACAGGCATTACTGCTCTGTGCTTCCACACAGAGCAGTAATGCCGTGGAAGGTTGTTGAGGCACACAGCCCCATGGAGGTCACCAGCAGAGCAAGATTTACAGCTAAGATTTTGGCCAATGCTTTAGTCTACACCAGATCACTGACCATGTGCAGCTTGTTTGGCTGCTGATAGGCTGGGGCTGCGGATCCTCACCCTAGGGAAAGCAAACGGAGGGAAAGGCAACTGCAATGAGAGTAGGGGTTAAAGACAATCTGTTGCAGTGGTTTGTGTCCCTAAAACCCTTTTCCCTAAAACCCCTACCCCCTTAGGAAGCCTTGGAAGGAGCCCAAGGGCAGGGACCCCTGGGGTGGAGTCTCTGCTGGCATGCCCCAGAAGGGCTGAGCTTCTAGGGGGCTGGCTCCCCTTCCCCTATTTGTCCTATCCCCTGCCACTCTCCCTCCGCTCTCCTCCCTGTGCTAGAAGGTTCTGTTGTATTCTATGTATTGTTGGTTTACTCCCATGTCATTCATCCTCACTCCTCCCTCTCCCCTTCCTTATTGGTCTATTAACCCTGGACCCTCCCTAATTCCTCCCCTGGACCCTCACGTTATTGGCTATCCGGTTATGTTATAAGCTTCTGTCGAGGGCTGTTCTGGGCTCTTGGTCCCTGAGCTCCCTCAGTGCAGGCACCAATAAACCTCACTGAATACTCATACCTTGAGCCCCTCTCTTTCCTTCCTTCGGCGTCCTGCTGGCTCCAATCTACCCTTTACCCTAAGCCTAATGCCCAGCTATCCACCGGCAGGGTCATACCTGAACCCCCCCGGTGCCACCACCCCTCGAAGCGGTCAGGGGCACTGGGGTCGCGTCGGCTCTGGATTGCCTTACATCCGGGTAGGCATTCCAAGTTGAGCACGAGCAGCGACAACAATCCATCCATCCATCATCCATCCATCTGTCCACCCCATGGACCACATGTTTGTCCTGGTTTCCATTATCCAGCCTCCACCCGTGAATACTCTCAGTGAAAGGCCTTGGGCCACCCGGTCCCTCAGACTGTGCAAGGGTGAGTTACAAAATAACCAAGCAAAATGCAACAAGTTAAAACAAACACACCTCGTATCTTGCGTCACTGACCACCTTCGGGTCTCACCCCTCAACTCCTCCGTACAACGTAGGCATACTGGATCGCTCATTGGTTCTTGATAACAAATTCATATTAATTCAGTAGGTCTGCAGAACTCGAAGTTTGCTATTGCCACATGCTTGATCATACTTTTAAATTTAAATTGAAAGAAAACAACTAACTCCCAACTATGCAAATCAGCTATTTAGAGTGCCAGACTGATCATGGTATTTCTTCAATATTCTCAGTGTCAGAACATACTTATTTCTTTTTGGAAAGAATTCAGATTATTCCTTGAACTTTTAACAAAATATTTTGTTATCCTTTCAGTTTCAGAAGAGCTTCCTGAGTATGCTGTGTAGGTAGCAGCATGCTGGAGAGCAAGAAGTTTTGATTTCAGTATTACTAAATCAGTTTGGTATTTGTGGTAAAAACATGTAACTTCCACATGTCTGTTTACATGTAAGTGCCCACATATTCTGTGCAGAGCTTAACGCTTGTGTGGCAGCAGGGCTCTACAGGTCGAATGTGTCCTGCAGGGACAACACATGGAAATGATGGGTTCAGCATGTGGTAGATTGTGCCATCAGTACATAGTGGTGGTGGAGTTCTGTCATTAATAAGAATGTATCATTTACAGTAGGTGAACCTACTTCAGGTATCAGACAGAAAAAAAACCCCTATTTCATTCATTCCTACTTCTGCTGAAGTGCACATTTGTCACAAGACAAACTTGGCTGTTTTAAAGGCATACTACTAAATCCTTGGAAAGGGGGATTTCATTCTGGAGAGAGGAAAATTGAGTAATACAGCTGTACGAGTCATAGAGCAGAGCATATAATGACTCACTATTTATCAACAAAGACACAGCCATGAGCAGGATGTGATGGTTTGGGATGGGCTGATGTCACAGCAAGGAGTGGGAAGACAAGACAATGAGACGATTATGACTATTTTTAACTACATTGTACAAACAGATACTTTAGTACTGTTATTAGTCACTGCAATTCTGTAATCCTACAAACCCACTCTACCCATGTACAAAGTTGTGAAAAATTTATATAGTAGATCATTAATTTTTCTTACAAATTCCTTCTCATTTAGTTTTTCTAAGAGATGTCTAAACTGGGCAGAAAAGTTTTGGAAGAAAAGCTCTAAAGTTATCCCTTAGGGAACAAAGAAATATACAGTATAACCAGCATAATCCATTCAAAAGAATGAATCAGCCTCCTGGGGAAAGGAGGAGTTCAAAACATAGGACTAAATGAAAAAACCTCCTCATATTCTTTATATTTGCTTCTCTTGCTTTCCATACCTTGGGCTTAGACTTTCAACCTTTTCTTTGCAATCACGGCAGCTTTTTTACAATGGAAAATGAGAATCCAGTTTAATCACATGAATCCCAGAGCTAGAGCTTCAAGGAAAGTTCCTTCCCCTTCAGCTTGTGATTTGGCAGTGCTAAAGGTATACACAGACAGCTCTGAGACTTACAGGGACAGTCCATAAGAGGCAAGCATTTAATAAGCAACCTTTGGCAATACTAATGAGCTCCATAGGAGCAAATTTTCATCCCTCTAAGAAGAGCAAGCTGAGAATTACAATCATTTTTTTTCTTTTTGAATCACGTAGTAGAAAAATGAGGCAGACTGTAAAACCAGGCAGGTGGAGTATACCTAACCTTGCAAGGCTTAGCCCTTAAAGAAAGAGGCAAAGGGCTGTCCAGGGCCACCCTTCTGCTCATGCACCAAACCTGGCACAAACCTGTCCTAACACAACTCCTCTTCTACCTTTTCTGGGCATCAACAAACCAACAAAGCCCCTTGGCTCATGCCCAAGTGAGCAGTCACACCATAGGGAAGGATGTGGCCTCCCAGTCTATCAGGGATCTGACTCTTAAAGGCTTTGCGGGTGTTTATCTTCCAAGTGAGTGAGGTACAGTGTCTCTGATGAGGAACATTATCAGCTGTAAGTGATTTGTGCTGCCCACTGCAAAAATCTAAATGAGGTTATTACAATTCACTTTTTCAATTCATTTCTCCACTTTTTTTTAGATTGTTACTGTTATCTTTCATATTCATTTATTTAAGCTGTTAGGTGGTTGATACACATGAAGAAGTTAAAAACCAGTAACTCTTGAGAGGAAGTGGACACAAAAGGTCTATCAAACCCCACATTATGTGCAATAATCATGATTGAAACAGAGCAAAATCTTAGATGCTTTTTACCCAGTGAACTAGAAATCAGCAACCCCATAAGCTTTAAAACACAGCTTGTCAATACAGCAAGTTTCTCTCTTGTACATTACCCCAATGACATCCCTAATAGAAAAAGAAATCATCAGCCTAAGCTTGGGGGAGCACTCTGAATTCAATGGTCAAAGTTCTGGGTACCAGGGAGGGAACAAAATGTCTAATTTTTCTCTTGCCCTTTCCTTCTGCAAGCCCACACATCTTTCCATTCTCTCCTTTCCTTGGGTATTATTTTCTGAAACAACAAAAATCTGTAAAACTGAATGCCATTTTTATTGACTTCTGGAGCCATATATTACATCTGCTCCAAGCTTTTGAATTAATCAGCACATCTCTTCATCACAATCCCTTTATCTCTACTTAATAAGTCACTAGCAACAAAAATCTGTTTTACTGTGCTTTCTCCCAAATTTCCCTGTCCTATCCAGTTGCATACTGGCACCATTAGCTCTGAGCAGACACTTAGGGCATTACATGGGGGAAGTGGGAACAGAGAATTTTCCATTGCCGGGTGTTTTGAGTCTGCTTGCTTTCAGCACAGGGAATGCTTTATGTCACTGGTGACACTGTCTGTGCAGCCAACCTGTGCAAGCCAAGGGAAGCTGTGGCAGAGCACCAGAGCAGGTCTCTCCCGCTCCCTCCTGAAGCACTTGGTCTGCTTGGTAGGGTGGGTAGCCCAGGACTGGGGTCAGCACGGGGATTGTCTGGCTTTGGTTTCAGCACATTTTGTTTCATGAAGCGCTTGGGCTGTTTTGCAGCATACATTCCCATCCCTCATATCCTGTCCTGGCACCAGTAACGTGCCCCAGCCAGCAGTGAAAGCAGCAGGTTTTCTGCCCCCTGCAAAATTAGCACGTGGTGGCACAGCACAGGCAACAGCACTCCCGGCCTCTGCAAGTGCCGTGATCTGCTGCCAGGGCACAAACTGCTGCCTATGCCTACCCTGCAGGAAAGCAGCAGGCACATGAAATGAGGTTTTTCCTCCTTTTCAATTTAACAGTCTCTTGATACTACTCAGGTAATTATACCAGTGTGTCTCTTTGTAAGCTTTTTTTATTGTCCCTAGTATTCCCCCTGGCAAAGAACTAAGGAAAACATCGATTTTCTAAAAGCACTCTGGCTTAAGCTGGATGCCAGTGATGTAATGTGGCCATCCCTGAAGTCCAGAGTGTACAACTATAACCAAAATGAAGTTATTTCTTGTTTCCAGAACAATTTCTTTAGCACTGTTAAGAAAGGTCTGTAAAATAGAAAACATACACTGGACTGCTTTGCTTTTTTTTCCTCCTTGAGTAAAAGAAAACATTTTTGAGGTCTATTCTAGAAGGTATTTTGGTAAAATGCTTACCTAAACAAAACTCAGTGTCTGCTATTTGAACTCTACCAATGGGAAAAATGCATATTCTCAGCCTCATTGCTTCCAGCAGTATCTTTGGGTTGGTGATGAGGACCGTATTTTCATCCCAACGACTCATTCTAGCATTTATCTGCAAATGATGGACAAAAGGGTCTTGTAGTGAAAGGAGCACAGCACATCAGCATTTTTTAAGACAAATGATGGCCAGTTTTGAGATGTCCAGTAAGATAACGATACAGGGGTTTTTTTACTCATCTCTTAATAGATGTTTGAAATTTCAGGAACCAGTCCTTCCAATATAGGTACTGATGTTAATGCCAAAGAATAAAATGTATCAAAGGGCTCAAGCTATTTGATTGCCAAAATATCTAATTTCAATCTTCTGAATGTAGCTTTTCTTTCAGTTTTTAAACAAGCCAGACATCAAGCCGATCAAAGCCAATATATTTGAAGAAAACTTTTAAACTACAACAGCTTAACGTGGCCAGAAACAGTATTCTGTAGTAGCAGTACATTCTTAGTTATTTTTGTTTTCCCTTTTAATAAGCGGATTGCTCCTGCTCTTATAGAGTGCAAATAAGCCCAGTGAAGTGAAATGAGCCCACATCTCTTAATAGTACAGCCATATATTTGCAGTCTCTTTAGTGCTACCTCCAACTTTTAGACCTGTTCCTCTGAACTCATCCC
Organism: Drymodes brunneopygia; assembly: GCA_013400955.1. Classification (NCBI taxonomy): domain Eukaryota; kingdom Metazoa; phylum Chordata; class Aves; order Passeriformes; family Petroicidae; genus Drymodes; species Drymodes brunneopygia. The sequence continues at coordinate 181,248 of VZTZ01040826.1, read as the reverse complement.
ATTCATTAAAACACTTTCCAACAAGCCCAGGGAACTCCCACACCTCATCCTGTGGCAGATAGATTGGCTACTCTGACGGTTACTGACATGTTTGTAAATGGCCCCTTGGGTATCTTCACCATCAAATCTTTTTGGAAGACCTGGGACCAGCTGGGAGATGCAAATTCCCCCCTTCTCAAAACTGCTGTGAATGAATCTTACGATGTAGGAATTGGGTATTGACTCATTTGTAAATGAGGATTTACAGTAACTTTATAGTTCCCACAAATCTTTACCCAGTCTTCGGAGCACGTCTGGCTGGTGTAGCTGCTGCCCTGGAATCTACAGGTGAAATGATACCTAGCCTCTGCAATCCATCCCACTGCTCCTCTGATCTATCCAGCTGCCTCTCCGCAGCCACCCTCCCCTATACAAACAGCACAGTCTCACCCACAGCAATTGAGAAATGGCATCACCTGCTCCTCCAGCCTGCCTGTTGTGCTGCCTATAAAACAAATATCTGCTCCACACAGGGTTCTACATTGTACCTCTCGGCTCCCCCTCCCTGGCAAGTCTCTAGTGTGCTGCTCTTTGGTCTGGTTTGCACTTAAAATCCGTCACTTTCTGCTTTTGGCAGGAGACCATCTCCTTCAGCCCCAGTTAACTCTAAGGGCACACCGATATATGGAGAAGTTACTGTGACAACCACACAGCTTAAAACTCCTCTCCCCTTTCTGGGACACCTGAACAACAAGTTCATTTCCTTCATACTCACTCAAGACATTTTTCTTTGCTAGTCTCCCAGGCTTAATGCCACCTGGTTTGTTTTCACAGTAACAGGATACATAGGAAGTCAGCCCATCCCATCCATGCCAGTAGAGGGGCTCTGGCCCTTCAGCTCTTAGTCTAAGGAGCACCCTCATTCTGAGCCATGTTCATCCAAGGTATGACCCACCTACCCCCTCCCAAAGGTTCTTCCAGATGGTGGAGCTCCCCCTGATAGTGATACCATCTTATTCATCACATGCAGTGGGTTTTCAGTCAATGTGCACAGCATCCTTCAGTACAGAAGGGCCTGGCTGAGGCTGGGTCCTTTCAGCTGAGATGAATTTGCACCACATAGCAGTGCTGTGCTGCTGTACTTTGGCTTTCCTCTCAGACACATCAAGCTCCACCCTACCAAAGCTACACTGCACCTAAAGTACCTCCTGTGGCAGCCCTCAGGGCTGGATTGTGCTGTGCATACATACACCATTTTCCCTGGTATTTTACTCCATAAACAAATTTGGGTTTGACCTGCATTTAGAAATGACAAACAAACAAACAAACTAGTGAGGAAGAATCACTATTTAGGCTTGTTAAAGGCTCAGTGGTGTTTCCTCCTCTTAGCTGATTCTTAGATTTTAAAGAAAAGAAACCTCTGGTAGGTATAATGGGTTTAAATGCTCTATTACCCCTTTATATTCTTTCTCACCAAGTTCTTGTGGAAAATATAAGTCTTTAGGCACTCAAAATGCTTTCTAGCCAAGAGTAGGAAAACAGCCTTTGCTGAGCTGCATTTTCTACAGCATTTGCATAAAAATACAGTTCAATTCTCACTATATGCTGCAAAAATTGGACTCTTTTATTTCCATTAGGTTGGAAACTGTCTATATTGCCATATGTAGCCATTTTATCTTCCCTCGTTCCTTTCTTATAAAGCACAATCCTTGATGCCAGCTTGCTTTGTTTTTCCCATTCACAGGGAAGTGAAAAAAACCAGCATGATTGCTGAAGAGACAGCAGCAGAACAATAACTTTGCTTAAAATCCAGAACAGCAAAAATTCACCAAATCTAGCCATTTAAGTCACCCCACTACAAAATCAAGGCTCAAACTCTGTGTTTTTCTAGTGACTGCTGCTTTGCAAGTGGGCTCTTAAACTATAAGTGACAGCAGTTTCCTAATGACACCCTACTTTCTCACCAAGTAGGGTGTTTAAAATAAATACTTTATATTCAGTCATTTAACAAAACAGAGCTTCCTATTTCTGGTTTTATGTGATATACTGTACTTAAAATCTGTGTGACAGTGATGCACTTCTGGCAGCAAAGTGGAATATCTGCAAACATTTGCAATAATCTGGTATAAAGCTGGTTCCCTTGCTGTTCAGGCTGATTTCATTCATACAGACACAGATCATAGCATCAGCTTTAGCAAAGTTACAGGGAAGATAAATTCAGCCCTTTTAGTTTGTGTTTACAGAGTCATACATTTTTTATAGTTCTACAGGCAGAGAGATTTCTGTTTAAAGCGGCATTTTTCTGGAGAAGACTACAGCACCATCACATGACTTCAAGGTGATTATATATAAATGAAACAGATAATTCAGAAGGCAGCTCCTTGTATGCATCACAGTGAGTAGGTGGCAATGATACAGTGACTGTTTGCAAAAATGTTGAGCTTGATAGAAGAGTTGTTTTTACTAATTGCACTGATTTTGGTCTGAATGTCAACTTTGTGTCCAGCTTTACCATCAACAGACTGTACCAGCTCCTCAAATAATCCCATTTTCCCTGGTTTTACACATCTAATGGCACCCACCGCTACTCAGGAATCATTAAGTCTGTCCTAAGTCAGCCCTTACACCTTATTTGCACTAAAAATTATTTATTTAAGTCTTAAAAATTCTGACCTCTGATTTCTTCACTTTGACCACACTGTGACATTAGAGAACAGAGCTCAGAAGAAAACGCTTTCATTTGACTCATTTCATTGTAACATCCTTTCTCTACATCACAGAGTTGGGGATGGGGGTTGGGAAGGGGGGAAATTATTTTTTTTTCTGGTGGATTTTTGTTTGTTTTCAGGGAGGCAGAGAAATGTCTGCTGAACACAACCAAGTGCAGTTGGAAAAAGCAGGGGGTCAGGACAGCACTGTGTACACGGCCAGGTGTGGGGTGACACTGATTCCGGCAACATCATAGAGAGAGCTCTGGTTTTGGACAAATCTTTGCAAAATGACTGTCGTGTCCATTGTATGTCTGCAGGGGAACCCCCAGCTCCTTGCTGCTGCCCTGAGCAAGCCACCAGCAGGCATGGGCACGGAGGTGAGCTCCAGGCTACCAGTATTTCCCTGTGCTGGGACTGAGAGGGCATCACCACTTTGGAAGAGTGGAATGGTTGGATGGGGAAGGAGGGAAAATGTTATTTCCTGAATGAGTCACCTCGAGTTAAAGCCTCTGGGTTGTGTACAGCAGCTGAGGCTGGTGCTCTCACTCAGTGAGTAATAAAGGAGATGCCAGCTCACGTCTGAACTCATATTTTATTCTGGCACTCAGGGAACTCACTCATCTTGGTAAGTCTTTCTAGCTCTTGCTTGTCACACATGCTGGGTGAGGGCTGCCTGTCCCAGAAAGGCAGGCACCCCCCAGCAAATGGGGAAGCAAAGCCAAGCCTAGAGCAGAGAGGTTTAGCCAAGGTGTTTGTTTTGGGATTTCCCATCTCAACTGCCTTTACAGGTCACTCCCTGCTCAGGAAACCCTTCCCTCCTAGGCTTTCATTCAGGCACAGACTCACACACAGGAGGCAGGGAGGAAAGATAATCTTTACCCATGCCAACTCTAAACTCTCATTTCTGAGGAAAATAGCCATTTGCCCTCTGAGGCAATAAACAGCCACTATATTTTGGGGGGGGTTTTCTTGCTGCTCTTCAGCAGCCATCTACTTTCTCTGTAGGCAAGAGCCAGCCCTGTTTTTTAACACTTCTCATCGTGTCATATAAGAACCAGCAATCTCACCCAGAACCTGTCCAGCATTAGCAAATGATGCTTGGATCCAGCGGCACAGTGTGAACAGGGAGCTGCAACCAGTGCCATTTGGCTCCACTCATTTTGGCATACGAGAGTCCTGTGGGCAAGGTTCCTGCTGCTGGTACATTTTTAATTTTTAAAATGAAAATAAAAGTGAAACAGCATCCAAACTGCAAAGCTGCCCAAGGAGGCACATTGCCAGTGCTCCTCATTGGCCAAATTGGGCAGAGAAGCAGGAACATCCCTGCAGCAGCAAAGGCACTGAGACAGGCAGGGGCTAGATGAGGTGGATTTCCCTGAACAATAACAGGTGAAAATGGAGACTTGTAGAAAAGAAAAAAGAAATAAACAAACAACCCCTCCCCCTGCAATCAATCAACCAAAAAATACCCCAAACAAAAGCCCTAAAACCAAACATAAACAGGACCAAGGATAACGTATATAAGGGAAGCTGTATGGTAGTAAGAATAATTATACTGAAATTCTATATCACTAATGCCATCATCTTAGTTACCCTTTATGCTTCCTTCAACACCTATCAGTTATCACATCCCCTTGCTGACTTCAGATCTTCAGCTGCTCATCTTCCAGCAAACTCGCACATGGTTAACTACTGGGAACAATCCCATCTGAGTAAAACAGAGCTACTAAGCTTAGTAAGAGTTACCACTTAAATTACTATTTCAGGACTAGGGCCCTGGCACATGAGGCTTTCCAGGCAGCTGCTGCCATAGAACCATTCAACATCTAAAGAGACCTATACAAATTGTTACAGCAATGTTGAAACCAACCTACAATAACCCACTGGATTTGTGCCTGGTTGCAAAATGCCAGGGCTGGATCCCTTACCCCTGCCCAGCCTCCAGCTCCACAGCAGCCCTTGGGCTTAGGGAGCACCAGCCCTTCCCAGGATTAATTGATGGAGCTTTTGAACTTTGCCTTTATCATCAAACACCTTGGCTAGGGGGTTTATTGAAATGTGTTAATTACTTGTGTGTTGTAATTGCAGCACAGTTACAAGCACATCTTGGATTTCTGCCACGCTGATGCTCACGGCCTCCATTCAGCAGGTTTACCTGCATGCTGCCCCTCTCCTGAAAACTGAGTGGGTAATGTGAACTTCAGCACAAAGGAGTTGAAAGAGGCTTTCTGGTCACTCAAAAGGTGATCAGCAAGCATTTTAAGAGTATTTTGAATCTGCACTTTCAAGAGAATGAGCAAGATCCACAGCTGTACTATCCCTGCAGAATGAAAGTGGCCTTAAAAGAGGTTAAGTTATGCCAGACAGATCACTAACCCTGGACTCTAAATAAATACAATATAAAAATATAGAAATCATTCACAATGGGAATGACAGAATGAGAAGCTGAAGCACATCTTGGGTGCTCACATGTGTTTGTGCCCAACAGAAGGTAAGTCACCACACTGCTTTGAGGGGGCTCTCACATGCTGAGAAACAGTCCATGATTTCCACAGTGGTAAAAGGACAAAGTTCTCCCTGGAGGAGGCTTGAAGTGACTGTGCAGCCTCAGAGACAATAAGGAGCTAAACCAGATTTTGCCATGGGGCTAAATAATGATGATCAGTGTTTAGCAACTTAGGCAACAGCATCACCCATGTTTCTTCTTCACATGACAGAACTGAACTCAGAAGAGTGAAGAAATGTACATTGAGTAATTTCTCTAGCCATAATGTGCTGACTTTGCCAGCCATGAGCTAGATCCCTGAAATCTCCTTTCAGTGTTTCAAGCTTTTCCCCTGATAGCCAGGAGCACGAGCACACAAGAGATGCCATCAGCAAGGAAGGGTGAAGGAGGCAGGTGAGGGATGTTACTCTGCTGGTGGGATGAGCCTGCAGCTCCCCATGCTGCTGCCACAGCTCCAGCCTGCACCGCAGATGCTCACCTCCTCTCCTCCACACCATCCTGGCCTGCCAGGCTTATGCCTCATCTCCAGCACTGTAGGGTGGGAGAAGCTCCTTCCTTCACCTCAGGGTAAGCTCTGGTCTCCTTTGCTTGTGTGTCACGCTCCCACCACCTAAGTGTGGGCCAGGCAGCAGCCTGGCAGCTTGGGGAAGCTCAGATTTACTATTAAAGGCACTGGGGTGAAAGGCTGTTTGTCTTGTTTCCTTATCCTTCCTTCAGATGAGGATATTTTTAAGTTTTGGGAAAGGATTCAAATCAAATGAGAAAAAAACCCAAACCCTAACCACTTCTAGGCATATTTATACAACAAGTAGTCTTTTTTTTTTTTTGCCTCCTAGTTTATTTTTGCACAGGCTGTGCTTTCATAACAGGATCTTTTTGCTTGTTTTGAGGGTTTGTTTTGTTGTCTTTTTTTTCTTTCAAAGGAAACCAATGAAAAAAAAAATCATCATCCTGGTGGCTAGTAATTTTCAGGTTAGATATGAGGTAAAATTGGAAGCAATGATACAACTTTTTGGAGGGCATACAGAAACAGAAGCGCTGCTCATTTCAGCTGCTGCAGGGCTGTGCATTTGTGGCAGGCTGTGGTCTCACAGACTGCACGCAGACCTAAGAGCCTGTATTTTTGGTATGTGACTGTAGATCATACTCTAACACTCTGCCTTCCTCTCCAGAGCTGTTAAATGGAGCCAAGAGGACTTTTCTGCCACAGACTGGATTCATCAGTAAATGGGCAAGACGCACTTGGGATAAAGACTAAATTTCCCACTCCAGTTTTTTCTGTCGGTCCCTCCAGCAGAGTTCAATGCACAAACTTGCTTTTCTGGGAGCCTTGATGGTTTTCTGCCCAGTCATAAAGCACACCTGACAGCAAGGAAGGACCTACAGACCTGCAATCCCTGGGCCACGCAATGGCCCAGCCATCCTTACTCAGATTATTTCAACAAACCAGCCAGCCATCTCTTTTTGTGAATTCGCCCCCACCTGAAGCAGCTGCCCAGGACACCCCAAGCCCATGGCTCAGGGGGTGCCCTCAGCCACCACACTGTGCCTGACTCCTGCCACCCTAATGCACTGTCAGGGACTGGGGCAACCTTTGACTGTCTTTAATGAACATTACACGTATTTGCAGGCAATGAATCCCTGCTGTGACAAAAAATACAGAACAAAGAAAATAAAATTGCATAGGTTGTTGTTTCAGCTGGGAATAATGACTCCAGCAGCATCTGCAGGCTGACACACTGCTTAGATTAATGTCGCTTTCAAGAACGTGGCTTGATTTTTCTTTTTAACATTTGTCTTTACCAACAAGCCCCTCACCTTAGCACTGAATAATTGGCTCTGCCTTGAAGATACTAGAGCTTGTCACAATGCTTTAAATATTGGGTTGCAGCTCTCCTGAAGCCAAGGGAAGCAAGCCAAGGAGATGACAAGGCCTCACCAGCCCGTGCCGTGGTGGGTTTGGGTGTGCTGGACCAGACGCCCTGTTGAGGACAAGCAGCTCCTCACCACTGCTCCCAGACTGGACTGCTCAGGCTTCCCAAAAAAGCTCAAGGGTTTCCCTCAGATCTGCCTGGTGAAAGGATAAATGGGAAGCACTGTTTGTCATCCAAACCCCTACAATGCTAGGCCAGACAGATCTTCATTGCTCTCTTCCTTTCTAAAATTTCTTAATATTTCAATTAATAATTTAAATACATTTTTAGTTCACTGGTACAAGTGACCAAATGCAATCACTGTATAACAGAGCCTTATGTTCATTTTCAACCACACACCAACCATCTTCCCATGCAGAAGAGAACCCACACCAAAAAAATCATCCTGACTACAAACCACCTTACCACTGTCTCCAAAGAGATATTTTTCAGTGGTATCTGAAGCACCAAAAAAGGAAAAGAGACAGAAAACTCTTTAAAGTCAGCAACTGAAAGGTAAGATCTGTTCAGATAAACATAAACATGACGGCACAATTTTCTTTCGTCTTCTTTCTATCAAATCTAAAAAATTATTTTTAATTGATTCTTGAGGCAGTTTTTGAAGTTCAATAAATGCTTCAGAAATCAGTTGGGAGTCCACAAATGTTAACAGTATTTAGCTCATTTCAATAAAAATGGCCTCATTAACATGCCAGCTGCTAAAATGTGTGATACCAACTGTGTCCTTCTGCCAGCCTGCAGGGAAGCATTCCTACTTACTACTCAGTTTTGCTTTAAGAGACCATTTAGAAAACATACCCATTTTACTGTGTGCATGCATTCAGACAGTAATTACTTCACTATTGCCCTACCCCCAAAAACGGCTTTAAAAGTCCCTGGCAGCTCTTCCAACAAGCTGAGCTCAGTCTGGCTTTCTTAGAGAATATTTTTTTCCACAAGCAAGTAAAACCTCATTCACTTTCCCATCCATCAGCACAGAAGGAGCCAGGTGAGCACCGCACCTGTCTGAGGCAAGAAGTTTTTTATTATGGCTCTGCTAGGTGGAAATAAATAATCTTCACTCAGCTCTGTGACTGTCAAGCCACAACCATTGGCTGCAGCTCCCTTGACTGTGTGTAAGCACCCAACCTCCAGCTCCAAAATCTGAAAGTCACATTGCAGTTAGCACAAGAGCAAGGGCCTGCTGCCTTCACCCACCTACATGAACTAAGGATGAGCCACATTTTGGCTTTAGAAATATCTTTTCAACCAGTGTTTGTGCATTGTGATTAGAGTTCTGAGACTCTTGGAATGAAAGCCACTAGGAGCCTTCAGGAGTGGGTTGATGCCTGTGTTTGAATGGGCACAGCAACCAACCCAGGTTTGGGGCAAGAATAATATTTGGAAGCTCATTTTGAAACTTAATTTGGTGCCTTAGGCCCCTTAAGCCAGCTATTGCTGCTGCCACCCTCCTGGCCAGCCCTGGCATGGTGAGGATTTGAGTCATTGCTGTGGTGCTTTGAGGACACACTAACAGTAGCAGCATTAATGATGTGCCAAATTAAACCATGTCATTAGACCACAAGGTAAGTAGCACTACACAACTATTTCCAGAGGAAATGCAGAACACTATTCAATAAAGTACTGATCAAGTCAAAGACATTGGCTAAACCCAACTCAGACATGTCACCAACAAGTGGTAACACCAAAAATTTCCCCATCTAATACATATCTCCAGCATAAAGCTGCATTAATAAAAACAACACGCTGGCCTTTCAGAGTCAGGTTTTGATTCTCGGATGATGTGAATGCCTCTTCCTCATGCTAACATTTGTAGCTGTGCTTCCAGCTGGCGCCATACCTGGCAGCAAGCTGTTCACGCAGTTAAATGACGCTGGATGTGCCAAGCAGTAGTCATTTTACCCAAACCAGCTTGGACAGCAACACATGTGCCAGCCTGCCTGCAAAGCCCTGTCCCCCCTCGATGGCACACCAAACCAGCACGTGACTGGCTGTGCCACAGGTGTCCCCCAGTGCAAGCCCACAGGAGAGGCCAGCAGTCACACCGAAAAACCCTTTTCTCACTGTTTTAGAGCATCCCAAATGCCTTACCATGACAATTCTATCCCATAAGAGCCAGCATAGAGGCTGTGAAGTCCTCATCATGCTCAGATACACCTTTGATGGGGAATCACAGAGGGAACTCAGCCCACATGGCTGAAGAGCAGCTGTGCGGGATGCAACCCTAAAAAGCAGGCCAGAGCCTGCAAAAAGCAGAGCAATGATAAGCAAAATTAAGCAGCAATCAGGAGCCACTGGAGCAGCAGGTCCTACATGTGGCTACCCAGAAGCTGGGCCCACAAGTCCTTGCCATCCTGCAGCTCCTGCCCTGGGTGCTGGCCCAGCAGGGTGCAGCTCAGACACTTCAGTGCAAGGATCTGAGTCCATATTACCAATGGAAGCAGATTTAAACTAAAACACGAGTCACCAAATGGGCTAATTTGGCTCTCCTACCTCATGCTGCAATGGGAAAAAGAGAAAACAGAAAGCAGGACTCTGTTTGAAGCAGCATAACCCATCTGACTATTTCCTAAGCCCCTTGTGCAAGTAGAAACAGTGTCACACGCCTGCCTTCATCCTCTTTTTTACCTACTCCTCCCCAAATGGCAACCAGGACTGTTAAAATGGATTTTCTACTGCTCACATTAGCATCCTGCTGGGTCAGAGGCACAAGAAAAACCTCCCACCCCAGCACTCTCAGACCCACCACAGTCTCAGGCTCTGGCAAGCACCAGAGAGACATCCTACCTGCATCCCAGATGTGCCCCAGCCTCTGTGAAACCTTGCCAGTGAAAAGACAAAGTAAGTGCTCCAGCTCAGTACATGGCCAAAATTTAGGCAAAGTACAGCACTCTACAGCACAGAGAGGACTGGAAAGGGAAACGTGTCCTGCAGCCATGGTGAGTACACAGCCAGCAAATCCTATCTGTGACTCTGTGAGGCCCTGACAGCTTGGTGCCTCTCAGCAGAGATCTGACTGCTGTTTCAGTCCTGTGGCAGGCAGGGTGATGCCTGGGGACACCCCAGTGTCTGTCACCACCATGGGCAGCCCGTGCAGGGGAGACAGAGGTGTCAGCTCCTCCCACAGTGATCAGAGCTCCCAGAATTACTCCACTGCCTGTCAGTGATCAGTCTCAGGCCATCTCAAGTTCACATATAAAGCGTAACTAAAGAGAAGGTGAGACAAATCACAAGCAGGAAAAGCCACAGTACAGCTGAACAGGTTAGAAATACCCAGTTCTTCTGAATTCACTGTGAGATGCTGAGCCCAAAGCCTGGTGAAGATCCTCCAAGGCCATGCAAGGAATCAGGGTTAAACCACAGAGGCAACTTAATGCAAAGGTTAAAACACAAACAGCTTCAGAAAGTGATTAGAGATTTTCACAGAAGGGCAGCCTGCTGAGACCATGTGGTGTAATTGCTTCTGTGTTCTCCTTGAGGACATCTTTGATGACCAGAGCATGGCCACAGGTCCACGTGCAAACACTGGGACCTCTACCATAACACTTGGCAGTGGCAGCCCATGAAGGCAGGGGAGAGGACACTCTGCCTCTGACCATCCAACCAAAGTTGAGAGGTGCCCTCCTGGAGGCTGTGGTGGCATGTGGAGCACATCAGGCTGTCTGCTACATAGTCCAACCAAGGGTTTCAGCCACCAAAGACAACTTTGCAGAGCTACAAACATTTTGCTCAACAACAAAGTATATACAAATACGTATATATGCTCAATATACAAGTATATATTTTTTTAGATTTCACTCACCAGGCTCTGTGAAAAAGGCATCTCAATCGCTGCAGTATTTTCAAATTTCTCAGCTAAGCTTCTTTTAAAGTGCACTTATGGGGTTTTTCAGCATGACAGACTGACGCAAAGGTGCGGGCAGCAAGCTGGTGCTCTCCAGACTCACATGTTCCTAGACTATTCCCTGTAAATCATCTCTCCCACCCTGTCCGTGGTGCAAGCTCCCCTCCTGGGGCACCCACCTCAGGCCGCTGAGTCCCCGGGGGGCAGGTGCCCCAGTCAACCTTTTCCCCTCTTGGTTTTGTTTTGGGTCACCCGTATTTCGCTGGAGAGGTCAGAGTGTGGCAGCACAGCCGCGGCTGAGGCCCTTNGGGTGTGGGCGGGCAGGGAAGTCATATGCGATGAGGGGGAGCAACATAAGGTGATGCTGAAAGGAATTTCACTCCGAGGAGGGAACTGTGGGTTCTGGCTCAGCAGAAAAGCAAGCGGGGCTTTAGCAAAGATTTCACCCCAGCCACCTCCTGGCCAGGCAGCAGGCAGACACCCCAACCCCACCACAGGGAGTAATCCCAATTACCAGCCCCTTTTCTACAGAAGTTCACAGCTTGGCCCTGAGTGCTAAATCCAATTATCTCTAGGTCCCATTATGCAAAGATACCTTGACAGCTCTGCTGTCAGGACAGATTAACCCACAGCCACAGACCCCTGCATCCCCTCCACGCTGATGCTGATTGTGTGAGAAGTCCAACAGCACCAGTGTGGCCAATCTGTTGCTCCTTCATTTCCCATCCCCTCCTCACAGCTCCTTGCCACTCACCAAATACTCAGTGCTGACCTTCAACGGGGAGCAGGAGGCCTGGCCCCTGACAGGGCAATAAACATGCTGGGCCCCCACAGCTGGCTGTCCATGCCATGGGAAAGAAGTGTGAGTTTAGAGAATTGTCTCAGCTCCCTCAATACACCAAAAAAAAGGATATCTAGATCTCTCCAGCATGCTCTGAAGGGCAAAGAAAAGCCAGTCAAGAAGCACTTCAAGCCATAATAAAACAACACTGTTGCCTTTGTCAGGCACCTGAATGGAGACGTGAAGGGTAGATGAGCCTGTGTTATATTTAATGCTGTCAAACGCTGTTTGAACACAAAGTGTGGTTTGTGTTATTGCTGCACTCCCTGCCTGCAAGGCTGTCCTGCAGTCTGAAAGGACCTCCAGCAAGTAATTGGCTCATTTTTTCGTAATTGCAGAATTCTAGTCAAGAAAATGATGGGGACTTTGTATTTGAATGTCACCTCCGATATGTCATGTTAATTCTCCTCTTTTAAGACCCTCATCTGGATGCTAATGCCAGGTGATTATGTTGGTATATGAAATGAATGCAAGCAGGTCTAAGTAAAGGGCCACCAATTCATATCCCATCAGGACAGTGGTAGTGGGTTTATTGGCACAGTGGTCCCGATTTTGATCTGAGTTAAGCCGATATAAATTAAAATTTAAAAAAAAAAATTGATGGCTGGTAGGGGAAGGTCCATGGCTGGTATTAATCTGCACATCCCCTCCAAAAGCAGTGCTTCTGCAGAGACTGACCCTGAGTGGATATGTCCATCCCAGCCAGTGAGGCTACACAGGACAGCCCAGGGGCTGTTTTTGAGCCAGGGGTGAATGCTGCTTTTAGCCTTGTTTGCAGAGCTTTTCTTTGTAAGCCAATTTAGCTGTTTTATACACACTGTGCTCCTGACGGACAGGGAAGCAAGATGGGGTTTTCCTCCCTCTTCCCCCATCCTCCAGCCCATGCAGCAGTTTCACTATGTCTAGATTTTGCCACTACAAAAATCCCCACTTCTGGGGCTTGGTTTTTTGGGTGAGGTTTTTTTTGTTGGGGCGGGGAGGGGGGAGTTTTTTCAGTCTTTTAAGGCAGGGAAAAAAAACNTTTGTCCCGCTTGGTTTTGTTTTGGGTCACCCGTATTTCGCTGGAGAGGTCAGAGTGTGGCAGCACAGCCGCGGCTGAGGCCCTTCCCGGAGGGAGAGAGGGAGGGAGGGAGCACACAGAGCTTTTGAAGTAACGATAAGAGAGAGCACCGCAATTAGGGGTTTGCAGTTTCTCCGGCAAATTTGCATTTTAAATTACGTTTTGGCATAATTGTGTTTCATCTTTCTTTTCACTCTGACTTCTGTAACTTTTATTATTTCCTAAGGATGGTTTGAAATGCTGCATAAAAAATGGTTTTATAAAATGTATTTCNATGGGAAAGATGTGTGAGTTTAGAGAATTGTCTCAGCTCCCTCAATACACCAAAAAAAAGGATATCTAGATCTCTCCAGCATGCTCTGAAGGGCAAAGAAAAGCCAGTCAAGAAGCACTTCAAGCCATAATAAAACAACACTGTTGCCTTTGTCAGGCACCTGAATGGAGACGTGAAGGGTAGATGAGCCTGTGTTATATTTAATGCTGTCAAACGCTGTTTGAACACAAAGTGTGGTTTGTGTTATTGCTGCACTCCCTGCCTGCAAGGCTGTCCTGCAGTCTGAAAGGACCTCCAGCAAGTAATTGGCTCATTTTTTCGTAATTGCAGAATTCTAGTCAAGAAAATGATGGGGACTTTGTATTTGAATGTCACCTCCGATATGTCATGTTAATTCTCCTCTTTTAAGACCCTCATCTGGATGCTAATGCCAGGTGATTATGTTGGTATATGAAATGAATGCAAGCAGGTCTAAGTAAAGGGCCACCAATTCATATCCCATCAGGACAGTGGTAGTGGGTTTATTGGCACAGTGGTCCCGATTTTGATCTGAGTTAAGCCGATATAAATTAAAATTTAAAAAAAAAAATTGATGGCTGGTAGGGGAAGGTCCATGGCTGGTATTAATCTGCACATCCCCTCCAAAAGCAGTGCTTCTGCAGAGACTGACCCTGAGTGGATATGTCCATCCCAGCCAGTGAGGCTACACAGGACAGCCCAGGGGCTGTTTTTGAGCCAGGGGTGAATGCTGCTTTTAGCCTTGTTTGCAGAGCTTTTCTTTGTAAGCCAATTTAGCTGTTTTATACACACTGTGCTCCTGACGGACAGGGAAGCAAGATGGGGTTTTCCTCCCTCTTCCCCCATCCTCCAGCCCATGCAGCAGTTTCACTATGTCTAGATTTTGCCACTACAAAAATCCCCACTTCTGGGGCTTGGTTTTTTGGGTGAGGTTTTTTTTGTTGGGGCGGGGAGGGGGGAGTTTTTTCAGTCTTTTAAGGCAGGGAAAAAAAACAACTCAATAAATCAGTGCTCTATTTTACTGGATTGGATTAAGACAATATCCTTAGGATACCACTATTAATTAATGATCCAATCCTTATAGCTTCTCCACAATAGGATAAAAGTCAGCAGAACAGAGAAGCTCCAGATGGAGGAAAACTTCTGCATCAGATAAGGCTTTATGAGTGACAAGCCCCTGCCACTCATGTTTAAGCCCACAGACATAAGTCGCTTGTTATGCTGCAAATCAGCTAAAAATACCCTAAATACAAACATTTTTCTTCTCAAAACCACCTGTTACATCAGAGGCACTCAGAACATTCTGATTTGTGTGTAGGAAGCACCTTATTTTTTCTAATGAAAGAAAAAGTTTAGAGCAGTAAAAAAATAAGAGGGAAAAGGATGAACTGCAGCCACAGCCCAGCTTCAAACACATCCTGTTAAAAGTTCATAGAATAAAAAGTTACATAGCACTAGCAGATCACCAGCAAGCTCACACTGGGTGAAATTTTAAACTGATTGACTCACCTTTTTTCTTTTTTTTCCGGCAAAAGTTGGAATTTATTCTTGCTTCTAAGCTCTTTGGAGAAAGTAGGTTTGATGCCAACTGCACTGTAATAACAACCCTAATCCTGAAGTCATAGGCAGGAGCACAGAACTCTTAACAAGAGCTCCAGTTCATGGGTAGGAGACCTCTAAGCCAGCACCCGAAAAGCTTCTTGAACCAGTAAAATTGGCTGCAAAACCTTTCCAAAAGAACTATTTTTAGTAGATTAAAATGAGAGCAGTAAAATGCAATAAAGACTGTGACCAGCAATCCCTTCCCATATGAGCCAAGCCACACCATTTTGGCCCTTGCTTCAGCACCACAGGGTCATGCACAGCTTGTCCTGCTCCTTTGACTTACTCAAACATTTTGGACTTCTGCTGTGCAAGAGGGGCCCTGGGTAAGCCAGGAGCTCAACTTATAGTCAGGTCTAGAACTCACATGCACTGACCCAAACCCAAAATCCCCAGTCACAACGTCTGTTCCCAGCTCACACAATCCCAGGTTGCTTAGGCTGTAGTAACCACTTAAACCCTCTCCTCAAAGTTACATAATCTTCTGTGTTATTGAAGTGGCCTTTTTTTAACTGATGAAGATTAAGTATTTAATTTTGCCTCTTAAAATCTGTGCTCTGTATCATCTCATGGTTTTAAAATGCCTGGTAGGATTAAACTCAAGACTTTTCTCCATTAGGACCACTAAAGCTCTTTCAATTTGAATCTGTGTTTTTTTGATAAGACAAGAGGACACCATATAAATCACTGGAGTCTGTTATTTTTAAACAGTGTCCCCCACCCCATCTTCAGAAAGGAAAGGATAATTTGAATTTTAGATTTTAAACACTGATGTCACTTGAGACTCCTTCTATCCCAGATAGTGATGTTATGCTTGCTGTCTAATTAGGAAGAGATGGATTAAGTGATAGAAGATTTATCACCTACCTTGAAAATTACCATGACCATTATTATAATAGTAACATCTACATCCTGCAGGATCCAAAGTGCTTAACCAGATAAAGAAATCCTGTTTTCATTGCACACATGTAACAGCACTGGCATGTGGAACATCTCCAGGCTAAAGAAAAAAAATAAAAATCAAGTCAGGATTCAATGTAGTGTGTATTTGTGCTAGGTGTAAAGTACATCTGAGGGGTCCTCAGTCTTGTGAGCTTCCAGTCTAATTCACAGGTTTAAAAATAGGTGTATACAGAAGAAACAATAGCAACCCAATGTCCACAAAGTAAAAGGAAATTAAAAAATAACCTTGCTTGAGAGGGGTTTAGATAATTTAGGTGCCTAAACCCACAGCCAGACTCTGAAATTTCTGCTTTAGATGTTGTAGAGGTCGATATACATCTCTTTAAAAAATGCAGAGCTTCTCAAGAGTCTTTGGGAGACACAGAAGTATTTCAGCCATGGCAGAGACCATGGTTAGATATTAGAAGAAGGTTCTTCACTCTGAGGGTGATTGGGCACCAGAACAGGTTCCCCAGGGTGGTCACAGCATGGAGCTTCTTTGAGTTTAAGAAGTGTTTGGACAAAACTCTCAGGCCCATGGTGTGACTCTTGGGGATGGTGCTGCGCAGGGCCAGGAGTTGGAGTCAGTGATACCTGTGGGTCCCTTCCAACTCAGCTTATTCTGTGATGTTGGTGTCCTACATACACCAAAGCCCAAATGGGGTAACAAAAGTAATAGCAGATAAACACTTACGTGCCCAAAGGTGCTGGATGAGTGAACTCTGTGAGGCAAAGAGAAGCCAGAGCTGGTAGCTACTGTGACAAGAAAGGAACTCAGCAAGGGTTTGCCACTAACCTCATCACTCCTTATCCTCCATGCCACTACACAGCTGCAGGAATACACCACCTTTGCCTGTTGTTTTGCGTCTCAAAGCCTATATTCCCATATCATTTCTGAAGATCACTTTAGAGACTCCTTAAGGCAGCAACTATAAAACCCCACGTATCCAGAGCAACAAACCTCCAAAACACCAGGCAGGGAGACAGCACAGGCAGGGTGAGGTCAATAGGGCAAGTCCAGGATGCCTTCACAAGTCTGAGACAACTCTCCACCTGAAGAGCAGTGCCTAAAAACTACTGGCTGCACCTGGAAGGTGGGTGCTCAACAGGTGTCTGTTGTAAAGAAGAGGGAGAACCTAAATGTTGCACTTAATCGTCTTAATTCAGAGGAACGTGACAGAGAGGGTGGTTTTAGCCGAGCATGTAAATCAGGGCAGTTTGCAATTGTAGCTGGCTTTATTGAATCGTGTGCTAAAATCAGTAATTCTTCCTGGCCAGGAGGAAGATTATCATCTGTTGTAAATTGTCATACTTCAAAATAGCACATTAATTGCTGTGATAATTTACACCAGCTGAGAATCTCCCCTGGGGACTGTGTTTATTACTCAGCTTTGTGTGTCAGACAATGGCAGTCCCTATCAGGGATGGGGTCCTGTGGTACTTTCATCATACTCATAATAATGGAAAGAGATAAAAACCTTCTGTCTTTCCATTTTGGATAACTAATGCATCAACTGAATTGGATTTAATTGCATAACAGTGGAAGTGGAGCCTGGAAGCACTGATGGAAATCACCTTTTAGGGTTTTCTTCCCCTTCCCCCCGGTTACCTTTTACTAAATGATCATCCACATATTTATAACGCTGTAGAAAACACACACTTATGTTTCAGTGCACAAATAGCCAAGCTACATTTTTCCTTCACAAAACCAATTTTAAAAGGCATGTAGGGAGCAAATGAGGAGGGTGAGTTGGAGTTAAACTGCTCAGCACTCAAATTTACCCAACTAAATAGTGAAAACATTTCTGGCTCGCTTCCTCGAAATATGACCTGTCAGTTGTGTTCAACTTGATAAGGTCTTTTAAAGCAAAAAGTAGTTGAGTGGGTAGGGCTGGCAACACCCTGCAAAGTTACTTTGGCTTTTCTTTTAAAAGCAGAGTCCTGTGAAACATTCTTTATTAATGCAGTAAATGTTTTACAGAAGAAAACTTGCAACCCAAATAACTACCCTACAGTGACACCCCAAGAAAAATGCACTGGTGGGGGTTGCTGGGCTGCCTCTCCATGCATCCTCCCCTCTGGGTCCCACACTTGGCCTCATTGTAGCCTAGGGCAGGACCAGTTCAAGGAGAGATGCTGGCAGAGCTGGCAACTCCCACAGACCCTTTCCATGTCCCAGGCACCAGAGCAGGGGCTGCTCCCCCCTTTTATACAGTCCAACATTTGTGTTTTCTGTAACCAGTTCACCTGCAGCCAGTCTGGAGAACACTGGAAGATTTGCAGGAGCTCTTTTGTTCACTGTGTGGCCCCTTTTCCTCTGTCCTAATGCAAACAGGCTCTTATCAATCTAAACAGCAGCTCAGAAACGTTTAGGCCAAATGTGTTCCCAGTGGCTGTTAGAGCTGTCACTGCCTGCCAGCTGTGGGGAGCAGGGAGGGGAGCCAGGTGTGGCTCCTGAGGATGGTCAGCACCTCTAGCTTTTAGAGATCTCCAGGTTTCTGGAATGATGGAGCTGCTTTTCTTACAACCCATGCAGGCTGGACTTGGTCAACCTGCATGCTGCAAGCTGCAACCTTGCACACTGGCAACCAGCTCCTCCAGGGACAAACATTCCATCTGTGCTGTGTATTCCCATTTGTGCCACACTCCTGGATATCAAGAAGCAAAACTGCTGCCTAGCCAAGTGGTGTTACTCAGCTTCAGCACATTTGGACACAGCCCTAACCCAGAACTGTTACCAATCTAAACTCTGATGTCCGTATTTGGAAGAAAAACTTTGTTGCATGAAATTTGAAAAAAAAGTCAGAGGAAGTTGGAGGCATGCTATAAAATACCTGATATCAAGATAATCTCCATCCAAATTCAGAAAGACAGTAACAGCCATAATTTGGCTGACCCTCAGTTCCCTTCATTACCATGGTAAAAGGTCCCCCCACACCCCCCCCCAGAATCTTGCAGCAGGCTGGGGTAGAGGAGCCCATGGAACACAAGGCATGAGATAGATTTCCCTCCCAGGAGCCTCGCCATGAGGTAAGGACAGCACTTCATCCAACAATCTGCCTGTTAGGGATCCCCTGCCTCCCTTGCACCAGCACAGGCTCTTCTAGTTAATCCAAGTGACAAGAATGAGCAGTTTCATCTCTTTTCCCTCAGCGCACCACCACCAGCCCCCGTGGTGCTTTGCTGTTAGGAATAGCAGATCCCAGATGCCAATGGAGCAGGTACCACCAGTTTGCACTGCCAAAGCAAGGAGGGTTGAGGCTGATGAGCGATGCAAAGGGCAGCAAAAGCATCACCACCTCCCCTACCCACTTCCAGCTGAGCACGAGGCCGTGGGAGCAGGCATTCCCTCAGGTTTGTACATGCCTAATAACTAGTAAGCTGTGGCACTCAGCAAATTGTTGGTCTCAGGCTTTTATTCCTGGTTGTTGAAGCACAAACGTCATTCCCCGTGAAAACATGTGATTTTGCTCTCAACCTGTTGGTTCAGGTTTGTACTCCCAATACTGCCTTAGCAAAAAGCTAGGAGGGAAGGAGGGAAGTGGTTATTAAACTGCAGAGGCCTTTGATCTGGTCTATTATGTTTTACAAGGCTTTGGAACTGGACAAAAGTTAGGGCCTGCACCTCTCGTCCACCACTGCCTTGGGAGGGAGAGCAGCAATAAATGCAGCTGAACAAGCTCCCCCACCCCATGCTATGGGCATCCTTTGGACTCCTTGGGTTTTTTTGGAATGCACCACAGTCAGCCTGGGGACACATGGTGGGAATTAACTCTGGGAGGGCAGGGCAAGTGACAACTCTACTCCATCCCAGCCATGCAGCATTTCTGGCTGGACACTCTCACCTCCTCCATCAAGGAAGCATTTGGGGGCTGCAAGGGAAGGAAGAGCAGGACAGGCAGCAGGGCTGACAACAAGCCTCCCTCTGACTGACTGTTTCTTTGCTTGGATGGACTTTGCCACCACATGATTTGTCTTGAAGCTTGGTTAAAAGACAAGCATGTCTGACCTTGCCCAAATGCAGCCCATTCATCTCATGGGATTGACAACACACTTTAATACAAATTAAAATGCTTCAGTTAAGTATTCTTAATGCATGGCAGAGTTTCCTTCTGTGCATATTCCTACAACACATCTCTTTAAGAAAACTTACTTTCTATTTAGCAGAAAGTTAAAAAATTTTCAAGACACTGCATGACAGAAAAAAAAATAACAGAAAAGTGTCTTCAAAATAGCCCTGGCTACTGGGAGACCTATTTGTGCACTTTAGAAAACATGACCTCCTTTGGGCCAGGAGAAATAATAAGGTGAGCACATTGCAGCAAAGAGGTCAGAGAATGTGGCTCTTTTCCTTCCCTTTTATTTGAAACATCTACAAAAGCTGCTACTTTTCTCATGCCTCAGTTGTGGTGTGCTCAGCCCGCGGGCTTGTTTGAGAGCTGCACAGGATCCTGCCAGGGCCTGTGGGAAGCCAAAGCTCCACACCTCTGTGAGCCAGCACCAGAATAACCAGCCTGATGCACACAGCACTGCCTGTCAGAGGCTGCTCCCAAAAGTGTGGGGCTAAGGAATGAGGTTCTCTGCTGCAGAGAACCATAAAGTCACAACGAGCTTGGAATGTATTATTGCGGCCTCATCCAAAAAAAACCTCCTCTACTCTTCTGTACAGGAAAGACAAGGCAAGCCCTCTCTGCTCCAGGGAGATGCTCACACACAGAGAAAATTCCACCTCTAATGTAACCTGTTCACAGTGTTTCAGAGAGTTTCGTAGCATGCAAGAATACCCCAACTATGGTTATGTTATAAACACCTGCAAAAGCAGACTAGATTAGTGATATAATGCTTAAATAATACACCAGGTTAATTTTAGTGCAATTACAATTTCCTGCAGCAGCAGGAAATTTCCTCCTCATTAATGGAGATATCAGTGATATTTCACTGCATGGCATGTCTTGCAACAGCTCCCAGTAACCCTCACTGCCCCTTCCCACACCAATCTTTGCAGAAGCAGCAAGTTTGCATTGAAGCATCCATTCCTCTGCTTTGGATTCCATAAAGTAATAAGGAGAGCATCTGAAAAAGGCCTGAGCTCTCTTACTCGACAGTCTCACGCTAACATTATTGAGGATGACTCTTGCTCAGATTGTAAACCCAGCCAGTAAGATATGAGGTTTAGCAGGGGCAAAGCATGTCCGACAAACAATAAAAATCACAGCCTGTCAATTAAACTGAATAATAAAAAATAGTAATAAAAATACCTTTCAGACATTAGGTATGTAAGTCTTTCCTCATCAAAAAGTCTTACTGGCCTTGGGAAAGGAAAAACATCCTGTGGCTGTACCTGCCCTGTCTGATTTCGCTGGCAGGGAAATTATCCTCACGTCCCTAAGCTGCCCATCCCCAGAAACACAGCACAGGTGCCTGTCTGCAGTCAGCCCTGCTTCCTGTGCAATGTGGTGCCTTGATGAGAGTGTCTCCATCCACTCCTCTTCTTCCCTCTGGCCTCATTTTCCCACGTTGGAGAAAACCAGAGCAGCGCCAGACTCAATATCCCTTCCCATGCCCAGCACTCAGCTCAACCCTCCCAGTGTCCCAGTGAAAAATTACTCCAGGGTTGGCCTGAAGTAACCCTTTTGTCTTCTCCCTATTTAATAAAAACACTAACCCTAACCCTAACCAAATAAATAAATAAGGTGGCGCCGTTTTTCCCTGAATGAACGGCACTGATGTTGAAAGTCTTGCCATACATTCTAGGAAGGAGAGCTGAACTCTGCTCATTTTCCATCTGAATTGCATCCACCAGAGCTGACTCTGCTGCCTTGGAGGTGGGGATGAGAGGTACTGCTTCTCTGTTTCTGCTCGGTGTCAGTGAAAAGAAAATTCTCATATAAAAAAAGAACATTTCCCCATGTACAAATAAAGACTTGGCTGAAGTCCCCGGGAAGTCTGTTGGCTGAAGACATCTGTGGAAGTCTCTCCAGTGGATGTAGAAATTTGTTAAACATTTCCATCTGCTGAGGAGCCTGGCCATCAATTTGTCCTTATAAATTCTTAACTGGCACTGGATTTCCAACATTGAAAAATGGGAAATTGTATTTGTGGGAATATCCAAACCAATAAATATTGCACAGACATGCACTCACGCACACAGATGAAAAAAGGGGGTGGCAGGTAATGCACAGGCTTGTTCTTGCCAATCAGTATGAGGGGTTTAGGAGTACTCACAAACTCTTCATGGAAATGGCCTTTTAGGCAGGCTGACATCACCCAAATGTTTTTAATTACAATGACTCTGGGACTAATTTTTCTGCTTATCTGTCACTGCCCTCCAGCACTGGTTCCTGTTGATTAGATCTGCCTTGGTAACAGAGCACAGCTTTGGCTGGAGATACTCAGTTTCCTGGTGATTGGGTGTTAAGGCTTCACTCTGTTTTCATACAAGTTAATAGAAACAAGGGAGAGCAGATCCATAGCACACTACCTCCTTTGCCCTGATGTGTGTTCAGAGTGTGCTCCTGTCCCTCTCTCCACAAAAGGAGCCCTCTGTGTCCTCATGACCCCATAGCCAGAAGCCAGTGAGCATGGTTTCCAGAGGGGACCAGGACCCGCAGCTTCATTCTGAAGGGCAAGAAGATCATCTTTGAATGCAAGGTCCTCTGCCCTTAGTAATGGAAACAGTTCATCCCACAAGCCCTTCTCTCTTCCACAGATGACAACTCACAGGGATACATGAGATTCCATAGTCTGAGACCAAGCGTGTCATTCCACACAGGCCAGTGAAGGTGCTGCCATTGGTCTCTGCAGGGTGAGAGAAGGTTTATGGACTGACGCCCCGGCTCCAAGCTGGAACAAAGCAGCTGTACCAACACAGCCTGGTAAGAAAGCAAAAGCAACATGAGTCACTGGCAGCCCACAAGCAGTAGTTTTTCTTCTAAACCCTTAGTGATTCTCCAAGTTTCAGAGCACTTTAAAAAGCCCTTATGAGCGTGGAGTAGGATTTGGGCTTATTAAATTAAGTGCAATTTATTTTTTGTAAATCTCTGGGAGGACTTCACATCAAAGCCTGGTCTTTAGAGATATTTTCAGTAATTAATTTTCATTGGCTTCACTGGGGAGGTGTATTTTGCATATAGCTTGGAAACTGTTTCTCTGAGCCACTTTAAGAAAACTACAGGGAAGAAAAGCCTCTCCTCTCTTTCTCCAAATGGGGGACCACAAGGGACCCCTCATTTGATGCCCCTATTACATGAGACCTAGGGTAGTCTGTATCTCTGTTTTGGTCCAAGAAGTCCCTTTTCAGGGCAACATAATTAGCTTTTATGAACTTCCCTTTACATATTTAAAGTGACTGTAGTTTCACTAATGGCTATAATTGTTCCAGACACCCATTAATTTTGATTTATTAACTTATTCAATTTCCCATATTGTAGTCTTGCCCACTCTGTAAGTAATTTACTGTTTTAATATTGTGGGTCAATACTAATCATATAATCTGTAAGCTGTTTAATTAATAACAATTAGCACCTCATTTTCCTGAATGAGCACTGTTAATGTGATTTTTCAGAATCATTACCTGTACCCACTCCCAACTGACTATTCAATGTTTCAGCAGTAAAGACACTTTAAGAAGCTGAAGGAGCTTGTCATCTCCCATGATTTTATCAAGAATCTTGTCATATTTACTTTTCTTAAAGTCTTGGCCCTCCAGCTGAGTAATACCATGCACACCTCATTTTCAATATAATAAAAAAGTATTGATAAAGCATATTAGTGTAGGAAAAGAGCTTACCATCATGAACAGCAGCTCAAAAACCAAAGGGTAAATAAGAAATAAAATGGTCTCTCTACAGACCAGATGTGTGTGTATATATTTCTTTCCTTCTTATGATTTTAAGCTGATTTCTTTTTTTTCTGAGCCCACCATTATTTTTTAATATCAGCCACTGGCATTACTGCGGTGTTTAACAAGGAATGCATGGGTATAACAGTATTTAAGTCCCTTTCATAGAGATCTCTCCAACCCCTCTATGGTGTGGCCACTTTTTCATGTCAGCAATAAACACAGAAATTAATATTCAAATTAGTCAATATCTATTTGCAAACCAAAAACTCATCTTCTACCAGTTTTTTCACCAGAAAAAGAAATTAAATCTAGTTTCTGAAGTTGCACTGAAATTATCCCCCCCAAACCTTCACATTAATATGCAGTGACTTGCCCAGTGACACAGCAAAAGCAATGAGCTATTATGCATCAACAGACATGGACTGGTCACACTCACTTTAACATAGGAACTAAGCAGGAATGGAAAGGAACTAGCAAGCAGTGTGCTGGAGATGGGAAAGAAACTCACCTGCACAGTGGCTGGCCAATCCTGGCAGCACATCCTCCTGGGTGCTGAAAGCTTACATAGGTTTGAAAGAGGCTTAGATGAGCTCCTACAAAAGAAATCCCTCCAGCACCATTACGAAGCACCTTTAGTGGGGAAGTTTTTGCTGGAAAACCCCACTGTAGTTCTGCTTTGCCCTGGGTGCCCACCAGTGGTTTGGCCAGAGGACAGCTGCTGCTACATCCCCACCTATTGCTGGGCATGATTCCCACCAGCAGTCTTCCCCTGCATGGCTTTTAAATTCAGAAGTGAAGGCAAGGGATCAAAAATCCTGCCAGAGAATGTTACCTGAAAGGCTCAAGAAAGCACTGCTGGCACAAAATCCCCCAGCACCTATGGGGGAAGCGAAAAAAAGACAAAATATGCACACAGCAAATTTGTACAACATGACCATAACCCAAGTGATTGCTTCTCATCTGACTTCCTACTCGATTTCACTATGAGGAAGGTATCTGCTAGGTGTAACCAGCTTAAGTCACTTGCAAACCACACATCACTTTTGCTGCCACATTAGCGTAAACCCAGACTTTCCGTGTGGTCAAGAGAAATGCACACAGGACAGCAGCTCTCACGCTCTCACCACCTCCTGAACCACCCCAGGAAATGTGGTTAACCCCACACGGAGTACAGCAACGCTAGCAGTGACATACCAAACAACATGACACGGAAAAAAAAGATCAATATTACTATTTTTACACTGATAAAGTAATGCAGAGAGAGGTGAATGAAGAGCTTGAATAGAATGGAGAACCCCACAACAGACCTGAGCCAGATCCTTCATCCATTCTTCTTCCTCGTGCTTCCCAGCATGGGACAGTCACTGCTCTCACGGCATCCTCGCTTTTCCTCCCTTGCAACTGCCTCTGCTGTGGCAGGTGCCCATTCCAAGTTTGCTCTTTCCCAAAGGAAAAGGAGGCAAGGGAGCAATTAATACAAACACAGGTTTCAGAAAAATGCCAGACATGGGGGCTAACACGTCAATTCTGCCAAAAAGATATTTAACCCAACATAGCTGGAAAAGGTGTTACAATGCAATCCTTGACAGTCGCTTTATCTTAATCTTCTGTGTTAAAAATTAAAGACTGTATTAATACAATGTCAGACTAACTTAATAGTACTCTTTTATCAAGTTGATACGATGGTAGCTAATTATTAAGTGAGTTAATGTATGTCTTGTTATTTAATCTACCATGACTGATAGTGAACTGTGTCAAATACCTATTAGACACTCATTCCCTCTATACCTAGCTGACACTAACATGGTCCACAATTAAACACCAGTGCTCCCTCACTGCCAGGCACAATCACACTGCCCAACATGATCCCACTAGATATTCCTTGCTCCTAAATGGGAGCCTCATTCTCCATTTGTGTTATACTGACGTGTCTTCATCCAGTTAAACATCAGCTTTTTTCATTAAAGTGGTGGCAGTAACTTAAATACAGACAAGATGCTTAAGAAACTCTAGGGCTCATCAGGCTCTAGAAATTTCATTGAAACATTCTTGAAGAAGTTGAGCTGGAGTCCATTCAGACTAGCATTCTGGTCACAGTACTGCCAAGGGAGATCTTTCCTTTGGCCACAAGAGGTCTTGCACCGCCAAAGGACGACTGCCCCTCATCAGGAGGCAGCTGCCACAAGGCCACAAGGTACTGCTCAGTGCAAGCAAATTCCTTCCCCATTCCTGGAACTGTTCAAGTCTGTGTTGGACAGGGTATTGAGCAACCTTGTCTAGCAGAAGGTGTCTCTGCCCATGGCAGCAGGGGTGGAGATAGATGATCTTTACATTCATTTCCAGCCTAAACCATTCTATGATTCTTGGGCCACACTCTCATTGCCTTTCTGCTCCACTGTTTAGTACACCTAGCATCAGCATCAGCTAGACACAAAAAAACCCCAAAGTAAGCCACCTACCTACTCTCTTCTTCAGTCAGACCCACTGGTCATCCCTTTTGGGGTTGCTGTCAGGGCCAAACTGAGCCTCAAGGTAGGAGTGGTGAATGCTGCTGTACTGGAGCAGGGCTACTGCTCTTGGGGCCAGAAAGAGTGGAGAAGAGGAGGAAGAGCAAGACACAAAACTCAACATATCTGGTTCGTTCTAAGTCTTCTCAAATTGCTGCTCTCTCACCACTAAAAGAAGAATTGCCAGTCAAACTGACAAGCAACCTAACATTGCATTCACTTCAGACATCAAAAAATACACCCTTCCTTAGCAGAAACTTCTCACAATCACCTAAAGCCACCAACAGAGGGGGGCAATTTCAGACAGGCAAGCGCTTTCTGAACACCTGTGTGAGCCATCCTGCTAACTCCCCAGCCTGCCCCAGCACCTTGTCTTTGTTTCAGGGAGCTGGAAGTGGGATAGCAAACGCTTGGCTTCATCACTCTGTTATGGAGCTGGCTCCTCCTGGCCAGGGGAGTGTGTCTGCAAGCAGCCCTGAAGTTCTGACTGCATGTTAGCTTGTGAACAGCATGTAGCAAAGTGCCTCTGTGTCTGTTTATACCTCTGGAAGACATCCCAGTGGGCTTTCACAGGAATCTGAAGGCTAGGAAAATGAAGGGTTTGAGTTATTCACACACCACTCTCACTTCTCTGGAGAAGTTTTTATAACTTCTAGCAGGCTTAGGACAAATCCTCACCAGGGCTTTTGGCTTCTGTATTGTAAGGCGGCCTTGCAACATGACAGGGCATTTTGAAGTTCTTTTTACCGGGAAAAATCAAGAGTGAAGCAACTAGGTATTTTATTTTATTTTATTTTATTTGCTGACTTACTTGGAGGAAAGGGCAGAAGCCAGAAAGCATAATATTAAAAACCTATCATAACTTCCGCTCATACACAGTCTCAGGAAAAGGCTTAGTCCTAAAAATGAAAGAAAGTTGTTTGTCTGCTTGTAAAGAAGTCAATTGAAAATAGATTAAAATACAGACTGTATAAGAACAGCTTCCCACCTGCCTGTGAATGCCTAAGGGAAATTACCTGAAAATGCAGAAATTGTTATACAGATCAAACAAAAGCACTTATCTATAATTACTGGACTTATCTGTTTGTCTCAGGACTAGCAGCAACAGCTCCCATTGTCAGGAATAAATATGGTGCTGTGATTTGTATTCTCTTCTTCTACCTCTTCCACCAAGATTACTCAGGAAGGACTCAGTTTATTTAAAAAAAATGTTTCCTTAACTTCACTAAAGCAGATTGAAGAGATTTGGCCAGATAAATGAGGGAGGGAAAGAAAGCAAGAAGACTAGCCAAAAGCTGTTTGGAGAGGATTTTCTTTCCTTTTAATAACTTTAGAGCTGGACCTGGTAGTATCTCAAATACTTTGGAAAGTCACCTGGGAAACTCCTCACATTTCTGCCATGTCCTGGCTCTCATCCTACTTATTCAATAAATAATTATTAAAGTTTTAAGTATTCACAGAGGAAACTTCCTGTTTCTTAGACTGAGCAAGCTCCTGCCAACTTGACAAGCCAACACTGCACTGATGATCCTGAAGCCAAAGGATAATTATCCAGTTTATATGAAGCTGAAGGAAGTGAGTGCCCTGCTAGTTTGTAATCATTCGCTGTTGGCCAGTGGCCATGGGGACTTGTCTCCATCACACGCCCTCAAGTTTACAGCTTTCTTCTGGGAAAAGATGTGCCTGTGCAGCTCCCACTCAAAGGTGAAAGTGGTTCATCATGCTCTACTAAATAGAGTTAGTAATTAGAGTTAAGGAGGCAATTTTTAATACAATGGAAGAGAATATCAGAAATATGTTTGTTATCTCCTAGGTATGCCCAAAATGCATCTTGAAGCAGAGCAGGATGGACAGCATACAACAATTATCATCCAGACAATCTGTCTGTGTCACATTTGGCCACACACACAGATGGAGACCCTTCCTCCACGAGAGGTCACAATTCCAACTGCAAACGCTCACAACCCTGTGGCTGCTGAGAGAGGACAAGTTACTCCTGCCCGAGCTTCTGCCCAGCACCACTGTGACCCCAGTGTCACCAAATGCCGAGGTTCCAGGTGAGAAACGAGACGTCTGTGCCCCAACTCCTGCTCTCCACAGCCACCCCTGCCTCTGCCAACACCTCCCTTCCTGCCCTGCAGGCCTCAGCACCCAACGAGAGACCAGGCACAGCCCTTGTGCTGGAGCTGTTTGCCATCTTTATGTCACATTTACAGTGTTGCAATGAGGTTCTTGTGCAAGTGGGCAGCTCAGAGGACAGAGCATGGGGCTCAAGCTGTGGGGACAGACAGATGGAATGAGAGGGATGGGGATGTTGGAGGGTTGAGGTGGGATTGCCCCAGGGGTGTAAACTGCACAGGCTCGCTGATCAGAGCAGCTCCCAGTAACTTCTAAGCCATGAAACTGTCATTTCAGAGAGGATGTAATTGCTAGAGAAATTACTTAGTTAATCATCAGGGGACAGATCCATTATAAAAAAAGAAAAGCTCTATCCGCGGGGCTCCCAAAAAATCAATTACTGGAAATGGTCTGCTGGGGCTCCCTGAAACCATTATTGGCTTAACTGATTATTTCTAATTTAATACAAATCACACACTCCCCCTCACACTTTCATCCACTCACTTCCTGGAAGCCAACCTGATGCCTGTCCCTGGATAAAATATTCAATGAATCCCAAGTCAGTGTTGCTGCAGCCTTTCAAGAGATGAGAATTTAGCTGTTAGGTATTTTGAGGACTTGATTGTGCCTTCAGGTGCAGCCGCTGAGCTCCTCCTCCAGCCCTCCAGACAAGAGCTGGCCCCAGAAAATGCTAAGCCCATTACCCATTTCCAAGGATAGCTCCTTCATCTTTCTTCCTTTTTCTCTAAAGATGATAAAAGTTGGTGCTAAGGTGCACCAACAGCAAACTGTGGTGTTCTTACTTGGAGAAAGGTCCAAGTTCTGGTCATCTTCCTACCACTCACTTCTCAGAGGGAAGGTGTAAGCAGATAAACACATGTCTGGGCACTGCAAGTCATCAGACAAGGGTTAGGACAAATTTCTGAATCAAACACACTTTCAGGATAAAATCAGATTTCCCATGAAGCAATTTTTTGCAAGCCTTTGGCAAGCTTGCTTTTTCAATAAAGGAGGAGGGAGAAAGTGAGACATTTTGGCTATAAAGGTTCATATTTTAAATATCTCTGTCTCCCAGGAGTCCATCTCATGCTCCCTGGGCAGATTTTCCATCACAAACTGTCCCACACATCCCACCTGGAGGTGGTGCACATGCTTAGCAATGCAACTCTGTACTACCTAAGCACAACAGCCTGTGGAGAGAGGGAGGTGAACCCCACAGGTCCCATTAAGGAACCCCAGCTTCCCAGGCTGCAGCCACCAGCTCTGAGCCCAGCCTTGGCTGCTAAGCAGGAGCATTTCATCACACACCTCAGTCAGGGAGCTGATAGGCAAAAAAAACATATGGGAAGAAAACCTGGATCCTGATAGCTCTGAAGACTTTCTAAGCAGGTATTTTTGTATTTGTAAGGAAATCAGCTTCTGCCTGCTGCAGCTGTGATGGGTATTTGGGCCAAGCTGTGGCAGATGTAAAAACCATCAGTTTGCCTCTGCACTCTCCCATCC
The DNA here is from genome assembly GCA_013400955.1 of Drymodes brunneopygia. Lineage (NCBI taxonomy): Eukaryota > Metazoa > Chordata > Aves > Passeriformes > Petroicidae > Drymodes > Drymodes brunneopygia. The sequence goes on along the minus strand of VZTZ01040826.1, from coordinate 151,566 downwards.
TGTGGGTCTCAGCCACTCACCCCTCAGCCTTCTCACCTTGCTTTCTCCAGTCTCACTGCAGTTCCTTACAAAACAAAGCACTGCACACTGTGAGACAAATTATCAAAATTTAGCCTTTTCTGGGTCTTTTAAACAATGGCTGCATTCAGAGGCCAGGTGTATGGTGAGTGTGCAGTAGGCTGTGCAATGTCAATGTTTTCCCTTTCAAAAGCAAATGATACTGAAACTTAACTTCATCTATTTTTGCTAGCTTTGGGGTTTTCTTAATATGCAGTAGGCAGTCTTTTAGGAAATGCCTTCTCTTCACAGCTTTTTTTTTTGTCCTACAGTAACCCTTTTTAAAATGCTGAGTATATGCTTGCTCAGATAAATGTGTATCTGAACACACAAGCAATTATCCTATTTTCATATAATTAATTTTTTTCAAGCTTCTATATGCATTTCCTGCTCATTTGACCATGCAATAATTAATTAGCACTAATTATCTTAGATTGCACCTTCTCCATCTACACACAAATTCAATTAGAAAGACAGGCTTTTTACAGCCCACTTCAGAGGGAACACCACAAGCAGTGAAAACGTATCCGTTGTGAGGACTTATTTCACACCTGCCAGAGTATTCTGAGAAACTATTACTATTTTTCAAGAAACACTAAAATCAAAATCAAAGCCAGAAACCCATGTGGTCTCCGCTGCATCCATGCCAGGGACTGGACTTTCCCCTTCTCCTTCACTGTTCCTCTTTTCCACATCCATGGGGATATTTTCTTCCTGGAAGAAAGGGAATTTCCTTCCTCTGAATATAACTATACTTTCAAAGTTCTCTCAGTCTCTGGACCAATCTCATGGCTCTTTGATGTCCTCTTGTGCATCTCCAGCCAGTGCTTGCAAACACCTCATGCCCCCCACTCTTATTACCTCCAGCAACTCTTTCTCTCCACTTCAGGACCCAGCAATTACAGCTGAGGACCAAAGTCGAACATGGCTGGCAGCTGAAAGGGTTTCACCCCTGTGCTGATAAAAGCCGAATATGTGCTTTTCCATGCTGGGTGTTTCAATTTTCTTCAGAAGGGGCACGCATACTCAGTTCAGGGTGAGGCAGCTGGGGACACTTTTCTGGTAGTGTAAGACATTTTCAGACAAACCACTTCACCACATTCAGACCAAGTCCCGCAGGAGCGAGACTGGAGGATGCTGTGGTAATCACTGCCCTCCTAAATTATTAGGGACTAGATGGCAAGGAAAATTATCACTCCTGGATAGCTAATGCTATCTGGAAGCCACAAAAAGCCAACCATAAGTCAACATGAAAGGAAGGAGCAAAGTGCAAAAATGCAGGCAGAGCAGCTTAGCACAGAGGAAGGGAAGTGGTAGCACAATTTTCTTTAGAAGACCAACCACATAAGACAGTGCCCCTGGGACTGAAGCTTTTGAAGAAGTACCAGCACAAGGAGATTAATCATCTTGCCATTGAAAAAAAGAAAAATATAGAAAAAAGCACATCTAACCTGAGACTGTGCAGATGAGCATCATACTGATGCGGGAGATGAATCGACTGCCACCTGTGCTGACTCAGAGCAGCACCACGGGAAGCAGCTGGTGCCACAGGCTGTGCTGCTGAGCCCCTGCACCTGCACACTGAAGGAGACCACCCTAATGCCCCCAGAGAGAGGGAGGGAGCCAAGGATGGTGAGGAACGTGTGCCACGACGTGACAGCTCTGTGCAGCTGAGTCAGACCCTGTTCACTGCTAAAGGCTTTGGGTGCACATGCCACACACGTGTGTATGTGTGTGCATGTAAATCTGCACGGATATGCACGTGTACATGCGTGACTGCCTATGCAGTCATACCTACACCCAGAGACAGTACACGGAATTTGGCAGCTATTGGCACTGAGGGATGTTTGTGACTTCTGAGAAACCGAGCATCCTTTAGTCACATATCACAAACTTGTCATCTGGAGAAGGGAGAGGAGTTTCCCCTCAGGGCACGTGAGCAATTTCTCACCCTGAACCTTCCCAGCAGAGTTTGGCCCAGCCACTATCTCCTGCCCTGTCTGTGAGCAGGGGATTAAGTTCCCTGGCAGTGCCTGGTGGTGCTCCTGAGATCTCTGCTTCCGTGGAGGGGAGCTGGCAGTGACATAATGCCCCTTTGCCCCCTCCTTATGAAGCCCCTTTTTGTGGCAGGAGCTATTTCCTCCCCAGCAGATGCTGCAAGGAACAAACTTCGCCTCTAGGCACGGTAGCAGGTGTACAGTCCCCACACCTGCCCACACAGCTGGAGGCTCAGCTGTGGCAGGGAGAGCACCACCAGCAGCCCTCTTTCCCAACAACGCCAAGAGGAGATGGGAAGGGAGGTGGGAGAGACGTGCAGTAGCCACTTTTCCAGTGTTTCGGTCCAGCCCCTTGCAGAGCAGGGTGAGGAAGCAAGAAGTTTGTGGGCTGCCTGAGAAGAGCAGGTTGAGGCTGTATTTTGGAGTCATTAGCCTGCTGCTCAGCTGGTGGTCCTAACTTTCCTCCTGGAGCACTTCAGAGCGTCTACCAAAACGCCCTTTGTTTCTCCTAGGCTTCCTACATCTACCTGAGAATTTTTAGCATGTGTCTCCCTGGCAGTGCAGCCATTAGGCAAGCCTGGCATTCGTTTGTCTCCTCAGCCTCCCTTGAGACTGTTTTTGGCAGATGAGATTAAACCAAACTGCCCCAAACCACTCAGCAACCCTTAGGCCAGGCCTACCCCCAGTGCACAGAACTGAAGGAATGAGGGAGCATGGTTTTCATGTGTTGAAAAGCAGGTCAAAGGATGTGCCATCAGCTGGAATATATCTGCAACTTGTGGCTTCCCAGCCCCCTCCAAAAAAGTGTCTTCCATGGAGGAAATATGCTCACCAAAGCATCCCTCAAGTCCTTGAGCACAGCTCAGGCACATGTGATGGTGCTCCTCGACTGGGGATGTGTGCAGCCCTCTCTCAAGAGGCAGTAAACAGGACAGCTGTGGTTCATTACAGACAAAAATGAGGTGCTCAGGTTTTATTTTCTTAGAATTTAGTTGTGTAAAGCAGCACCAAGGAGCTAAACTTTGCTGGGCAAATTGTTTTCCTCACACTAGGTTAATGATTTGTGTACAGACAGATATGTCAGGACATGGTTACAGTTCATTATCTCATGGAGCCAAGACCAAAAATTAAAATACTAGAAGTATTAGAAAATATTCCCTCAGGACAAAGTCTCCCAAATCCAGCAGCTGGGCAGATAGCATTTGTATGAAGGTTGCCCACATCTAAAGATCTTTCCCACATAGCAGACCTAAGGATGCAAAAGCTGCCCTCAGGGTCGGCTTCCCAGCCAAATCCTACAGGAAACCTCCTAACACCTTCACAGTTGTGCAAATGAGAGAGACTTACACATAAGCATTCAGGAGGGGAAATTCATGTCCCTGCACATTTTAAATCCTCTGGAACTGCCTTGCCTGCAGTTAAACGGAGTAAATGAATCAGTGTTTAATGCCACCACAGGCTGTGTCAGTAGCTGGCATTCCCAGTGGTGTTTCACGCCTGTGGATGCCGGAATGGCAGGCGTCAAGCAGTGCCGCTGGCAGCAGCAGCTTCTTACCTCGGGAAAGTTTGCACAGGGAAACCTTCCATGAGACTGAAAGGCGACTGCAGGGGCCAGTGCTGCCGGGTGTCTCCAGCAAAGAGCCTTTCATCCAGGCAAGGCGGAGGTGATGGGGAGGAGGGTGGCAGGCTCGGGAGGAGCCCTGGTCACTCAGGTACACTGATGTCTGCCACACCTAACAAGGCTCACCCTTCCTTTCAGCTGTCTCTGCTGTGGACTGTATCAGCCCAACAGCAAGCTGTTGCTGTTCAGCCCCAAGGGAGATCAAGCCCTTTCCCAGGCTACCCTCTGGGAACCATAACATTTTGTCAGAACAAGAAAAAAAGCCAGAGAAAACCCCAAAACCCCAAACGCTCTCAGATTATTCTAAATGAGAATTTAAACGTCTGCCAGCCTATCTGCCGATAGCAGAAAGCAGATTGCAAGTGTAACAGGATGCAATCAAGTCAGACAATTCCAGGGAGAGCACCAGAAGGCTTAATATTAGGACTACTGGCATTCACAGCCTTTGCTAATGACTTAACAATTGCTTGTACTGATTTGGGTTGGCTTCGACGTACAGAGAACAACACTTTCTGTTCAAAACTGAGAGAGATCATCAAGGTTTTTATTGACTATCTTGGTGGCTGCTTTCTTGTAAATATATATTTTTCACACCTTAACGTTAAATAAATACATTGACAAAATTAACAAACAAAAGCCAACTCCCCAGATTGTTCTCTTGAAGAATGGACATTTGATAGGCAATTTTCCACCCAATAGCATTACCTCAGGAGAAAAAACACACCTGCAGGACTCAGAGGGATTTAACGCCATTGAAATCCTGCAAAAAGCGCCAAAAAAAGACAAGAGATTTCTGCTGCCTAGGGCTACCTCTCTCTTCAGGGAAATCTGTCTCCAAATTGCCCCTCTTGCAACTGGGAGCTTTGCTGTTCTCTTCAATTTGATGTGTTAAAGCCCAGGCAGGCTGGGTCACACTGTCACTCTGTTAGATTGCTCCCCTGACTTTAGAGTGCCTGCGTATTTAAATTAAAAGCATTTCTCCATGCTTTGGAGATGAGTTTGGCTACTCACTGAGCTCCACCAGTTGGTGCCCATCCTTCCTCAGGATGCTCTGCCCTTAAGGTTCACCCTGTACCAGCATAGAGGTACTTCAGAAAGAGGCCCCAAGCCCCCACCTCTGGGGAAGTGGCATCAAACAGAGCAGGCATGGGGGGGTGGCCACCACATATAAGACTCCCACCCACATGTATGAGACTAATCAGCATGTACAAGGCAAGTAAAGACAGCTCAGGGCCTCTTGCTTAGCACCTAACAACAAGAAGAGTGTCAGCACCTTTTTGGTGGGGCTTGGAAATAGATGCTGGTCGTTAAATCTCATTTAGTGCTTCCCGTGGGAGGAGGCCTGGCCTGGAGAGTGTATTTTCAAAATCCACTGGCAGAAGGAAAGTCCAAAAATTAAGTGGGAAAAGAGGGGGGAATTTTATTTTAAAACCTAAATAACCTTGAAAGCAATATGACAACCAATGAATCTACTAGGAGGGACAGCCCCAGACCCTCAGCAGCCTGCAACATCCCACCCAGAGCAAACCAAGCTTTGCTTCTCCCTTCACTGGGCAGTAGCACTGACAGCATCCTGCACCCTGCTTTCCCAACAGTCAGGCCAGCCAAAATTTGTGATACCTTCGAATAGGGCTGGTTTTACAGTATGAGAAAAAGGAGATGAATTCAGGCCCCCTGCTTTCTCAGCTGCCCTGGGGAGAGGGAGGATGTGCCTTAAAAAGAAGCTTTCCATGGCTGCATTCTGTGGATGCTGCAACAGCTGTGGTGATGGGGATGCCAACCAGTTCCCTGCAGAAAGAAAAGGCTGTTGCTTTTCTGTGGGACCAGAGGGTGGACTGGAAAGGTGACTGGGAAAGGGAGTGAGAAGGAGGAAGGATGAGAGGAAGACGAGCCCAGGACATGCCCTTTACCTGGCAGGTTGCATTACACATCACCCTTCGTACCCAGCTCAGTGCTCTGCTGAGGGGCAGCTCCCTGCCCTCACCACTGCCATACCTAAGGACAGAAAATGAAACAGGAGAGCAAGACAGGGGGGAGGTAATGAGGGCGTTGTTAAAAAATGCAAACTCCTTGCAGTTGCTAGATTGCACACAAGGTCTCTGCACTCCCATGCTGCTCTTCTCCACTATTCCCCAGCCACAGATACCACCACAGGTGTGCACAAGTCAAAAGGACTTGGAAGCATCATTAAAACAGGCTGTCACTTCCATGAACAGGTGACACACATCAGGTATAGCAATGCCACGAGGAGGCTTCAGATGGGGATTTTACCTCCCCATTGTTGCTGATTTGCACGTGGCAAAACCATGGAGTTGGGAGAAATATATTGATGAGTTTAAATGGACTGAAATGCCAAAAACATCAATTCTAGATGATGTTCAGCTCCCAGAGCAGATCTTGCCCTCCTTGCCTCAGGAAAGTTTGTCCTCAGTGAGACTCAGACCCTGACCTGCACTGAAGCCACTGAATGCAATTCATTGCTCAAAAGCTTTGCCAGAGAAGAACAGTAGGAAAGAGCCAGCACACTGTGGGGAACAGGATAAATGTTATCTGCTGGGAAAACATCACGTTCATAGTGCAAGAGGAGCAAATGAGAAATTAAGAGCTTGTTTTTCAACATGCAAAGTGTGGGTCTCACCTAAGTTTGGAGTGAAGGGGCACTATATTCACCAACCTTTCAAGCCGTCTTTCCTGAGAGCATTTATGCATACATATATTTACATCCCTGTCACGAATCTAGTCCAGACACATGTACACATGTACAGGCAGTGTCTGCCTTCACTTACCCTCAATGCAGCTGACCTGGTGAAATCTCCCAGCAGATGCACAGAGCTATAACAAACATCAGCCTCAGCAAACATCAGCCTCAGCTCTGCTGCCTGTTCATTCTCCCTAATGCAATTAGGACAGATTAACACGGGTGACTAGATGTGAAAGACAACTGCACCTCACCATCTCCATCCCACCCACATTTATTAATTTGAGTCCTGCCCTTTTCATAAACTTGTTGCTCTCTTGACCTCCCTCACATGGAGCACCATTTTTTTCATGCTCAAAAACCAAGAAGAGTTCTGGCAGGGAAAGCCAGCCAGCTGAAACAGTCAAAGCCACAGGAGCCCCACAGAAACAGCCCACAAAGTTTCTTTGATAACCAGGACACATTTGGGAGCTTGATGAGCTCCCTAGTGGGCCAGCAGCCACCCCTCTTGTCTCCTCTGTCAATCTTTGGTTTCAAAAGCCCTGGAAGGACTGTGAAATTAATACCCTTACAATTCTTTTGCATGGGACATCTTGACTTTACCTCTTCACTTTGGAATGCCAGGTGTCTGCTCTCTGGATAGACCTCCAGCAACAGGGCAGACATCTTCATGTTTGTGTCATGCTTTAGTCACAGTAACAGCACAAATGGCTTAAAAGTGTGATCCACAGACTAAACTGGACCACACAATCATCTTTTCTGACTTGTCATACAGCACAGCCTTTAGGTAACCAGTTAAAGCACCATGACGTGTCTTTAAGACAAACCCTTGATAGAAAGGCTCTGCTACTTCCCCTGATAAATTATTCCACAATTTAAGAAAACAATGCCACTTGCTCTTAAAAACTAGAACCTTACAGGCTGAATTTCTCTAGCTTTAGCCCTCATCTACTGTATTTTGTTTTGTCTTTGTCTGAATCTAGTTTCAGTCCACTCCCTGGCATCCTAGCAAAGAGCAATGGCAGTTGTGTCCCCTCCTTCACCTGCGACAATGTGTTCTGTAACTCTCTGAGTGTGCACAGCCTAGCAAATGGCACATCTACACTATTTATCTTCCTCCAAGCACCCAGATTTTATTTTCTGCATGGTGTCCAACTGAACACTATTGTTCTTCCTGAGACTCTTTCAAAAGTCCATCATTTTCTTGGCATGATGGAAACATGGGTCTGTGAGGGACTCTACATGGTTCCTGGTCCATTCTTGGCCTGAGCTGGGTGGGTGTTTCCTGACAGGCCCAGCCCTGTTGAGCTTCTGTTGCCATGTCTTCTCCAGACAACTTCTTTAAGTGCAGAACAATCTTTATGGTCAGAAATTATTGTCCTGGCAATAGATGTGCATTGCTGCCAATTAGCCCAGGTTTTTCTTGCTTTATTTCCAGAGGATGTGAAGGGCAGTCGATGCTCAGCATTTTAACAGAATTTAACATGAAGCAGATGACTTACCATGTCCTCACAGCTGCCAAAATCCCAGCTCAGCAATTCCAAACCCTTCTGCTGGGGGAGAGAGCTTCACCGTATAAGCTGTCATTCCTGCAGACCACCTCTGAACTCCCTTATTTAATATATTACTGGAAGCACAGCTCTCCAGCTGGCTGCATTTCTCCATCCAAAGCTTCACCAAGCTGTGAACACCAGAGGATACCTTCCTGTGGCTCCAGAGCAGCCTGTTCTGCTGATGCTGAGGCTGTGCCCCTCCTGAGAACCCATGGGCAGGGGGCAGGTGCCCTTCACTGCCAGTGGGTGACTGCTCAGCAGCTGCTTGTGCAGCACCTTCCTAAACATTTCCCTTCCCACCAAGTGGGCTGTAAAACCCTCCTCCTGACACCCTCCTCTCTTTTCCTCTTTATCTGCCTCCAAAGTCATTCAATAAATCTTCCTCTTGCTTTCTCACAAATATCAGATGAGAAACAGCCTTTCCTGGTGTTTGTCGCAAAATTTAACCCCCGTTTTCTCTGCTTAGTTTTCCTAAATCAGTTGTGCCGTTCCATTTCTGTCTTTCCAAGCTGTAATCTGTCCCCCTGAGTCTCTGTGGTGCCTGCTAAATCCTGGTTTGCTTCTGTGCTAAGTATCCAAATACTTCCTGTTTATTTTCTGTACTTCTGGCATGATTTCTGAAGGAATTAAAATCAAATCTGTTTATCTTTGCAAAATCCCTCTGCTGATAAGGGTATTAGTGTTCTTATTTACAAATGGAAGAGCAAGGCAAAGTAGGACTGGAAGTAAAAATCTCATGATGTGAGTCCCTAATTTGAGATGTCCTGAAAGCATCCAGCAGTTGGATTTTCTGAAAATGCCAAATAAATAGCCTCTAACATTCACGCCCCTTAAGGTGCTTCAGTTTAGGGACCTCCAACCAGTGGCATCCCCACCCTCTTGGTACTGCAGAAAACTGAGGATCCTGCCACAGAGGTGGAGAGCTCATCCACAGCTTTTTCCTGGAAGGAAATAAGAAAAATACATTGCAGGCTATATGGCAGTCAGAGTCCTCAGTCACAGACAACCTTCTTCTATCAGAGCAATTACCTTTTAAAATGTCTCCTGATTTTTCAGAGATGGAATTAGCAAGGCAGAGATTATCCCAACAGCTATAATTTTTTAAAATTATTTTTTACCAGCTTCATAAAATCAGCTTTTTTCCTTGTCTCCCAACATTAAGGGAAGCAGAAGACAGGGCAGGAGGTCACCACCAAGAAGCACTGCAGCTATTTTTTATTTTAACAGGGGCATACTACATTGGAGGCAGTGGCTACATGGAAAGGTGCATGTTACTCGTTTAAGGCTGACCCCTGAACATGCTTTGGATTCCAGGCCTCAGCCCTGCCCAAAATACCTGCTGATGCCAGTGACCAAAAGCGAATCCCACCTGCATCACCCCGCTGCCAGCCAGAAAGGGGCACAGGTTGGTACATTTTGATCACAGAGGAAACCTTGTGATAGTGAAAGGTGCCCCAATGAGCCAGGAAGGCAGCTGCCTTTTCCTGAAAGGAGAGAGAATTTGGGGGGGTTTTAAGCTGCTCAGGGTGGCAAGGGCTTTTGCTGGTGCCTCATAGCTGCCGAACCCTGACAGTCTGCTCTTCCCACTCTTCAAAGCCTGAGATAAAAAGGTAACTTTAAACATAATGCAGTGACTGTGATATATGTTTGCATCTTTCAGCAGAGCTTCTCAACAGATTTTTGAAGAAGGGCAGAAGGACAACTGTAAATAACATCCCCACGTTCACCCAAAGGAAAAAGGATTGAATGCACAGCTCCTTCCTCGAGCTGCAAAACCCCAGGCTACTGCCAGTTTGTATCCAAATGGGAGATTCCTCAGGTGTCTTGCTCCCAAGGAGACACTGTGCTGACTCCCTGCCTAAACCAGTAGCAGGCATGTAAGAAAAAATCAAAGCAAGCTGACAGCTCAGCTAGGACCACAGACAAACTGCTCTGCCAGAGAAGAAAATCAAAAGAGACAAAGACAGCTACAACATTTACCTTCTTTATGCATTGCCTCTAGATTAGAAAATCCACACTAAAGAGATCACAGGCATGTAGGCATTTACATTGCTTTTGAACACTATTTAGCTGCTTAAATGCATGCTGCAAAGCAGTTAGCTTTGCATATAGCTTTCATTTACAGGGTAAAATTGATTTAAGCAGAATTTAACTCAATATAATTGTGCCTGCACTAAGGGTATGAACAAACACGACACTTCTGCTCAAGAGCTGAGAAATTTCTGAGTCACAGGGCAATGGCTATCCCATGATTAGGCTTAGGCTTCTCATCTTGATGCACTGGGAGAAAGTCAACCAACAAGTAAAGTCCTACTGAGCTTGTTAAAAAAGACTAATGATTAAAAATTAAAAAATAAAGCTCACACAACTTTGTAGCCCTTGCCTTTCCCAGCTCTTGCCCAGGCATACAGCTAAGGCTCCTTCCAAAGACTGGCATTTGCTGTATCACATCCCAGGTGTCTGTGTATCAGCCTTTTTAAGTGTTTCATCAGTCCCTTCTAGTTTTCTCTTGGCACTTTTCCCTTTGCAAGACTTTCTTAGGAGCCAGCTTTCATTATATGCCAGGAAATCACAGGCTGCACTGCAAAAAGTGGCACATATCCTTGACTTCTCTCAGTTAACAGCAAAACCTCTTCCTTCCTAATTGAAAGATGAAGTGTAGAAAATGACCAAATTCCTGACACCTAAAGCTGTATGTTTAAATATATACATCGGAAAATATCTAACTGAAAGGGACCAGTACTGACTACTGAGACTGTCACTAGTGACACCAGAGGACATCAAGCTCACCTGGAACAGAGACACCTTTCCTCAGTGCTACAGACATGGGCAGCCTATTTTCAGACAGTTAATTTGAAAATGTGGTTCCAGGAGGTCTGTGCTCAGTCACTCCTTCATTTTCTATGATGATTTCCTGAGGAATGCAAAGTCAGTTTCCAGGGAGAAAAGACACTGAGCCCCTCTCAGGGCCCAGCAGCTGCAGGAATTTAGCTTTCCATCAATCCTGTTCAATTTGTAGTCATGCAAAAGTCATGTTCAGGGACAGAGGACAGAGAGGCCCTTGAAAATAAGCCACTGTTCAAACTTGGACACTTTCTGGGAAAGCTGAGAAGGCAGAGTGAACACTACTGATTTCCAGCAACAGAAGCACCAAACTCCCATAAAAACCTCCCGCACCCATCCCTGCTTCACACAGGCTCTGCTCACACTGCCACTGAGGGCTCATCATATGCAAGGGATCTCTCTCCAACACTATCACCAGAGACCAGGAGGAACACATAGGAGATCCCATGGCCTCGTCCATCTGCCTGCTCCCTTAACGCTGCAGCGGAGCCGCAGGGCAAGAGCTGCCAGCAAACAAGGTGATGCAGAGCAGTGCAATGGACCCAATGGACAGCATGTAAGGATCCATTCCTGGATGCCACCCACAATGCTGTGGAAGAGTTTGAAGATAAGGAGAAAACCAAACATCAGTGGAGAAGGCAGGGGGAGAAAATTGGTAAAGGATTAGACAGCTGTAGCCTGCCATTCCTACCCAGTCCACCAGAGCCCTTAGCTATTCATGCAGCTGCAAAATGCTCACAGTTCAGGGGTTATCAAAGGATTTTAATTCCTCCAACAATCAGAGAATGGATGGATACAGCTACCAAATGTTGCTCCAGCCTAGAAAGTCAGTGAGACATGCACAGTGTCACATACAGAGCCTGCCACTAGTGCAGCAGTTCTGGTTGCACATCATTGCTCAGTGATTCTGAGGAGGGTTAAAAGCACAGCTTTCCTCCCCAGAGCTGGATTGACTGATGGTGTGGCTTCGAGCCACCTGATGGCTGTGTAATGCACTAGACAGCTCACCACACTGCTGTGACAGGCATTTGCCTGTGAGAGAACATTCAGCCATGGCAAGCCTGACTGATGGAGTGAGACTGGTTGCCCTCTCTGCTCACAGGAAGGTGTTTTGAGGAAGGGAAACCATGCACTCTGCTCCTGTTCCCCTGCGTATGTTGGTCTGTGGTACTGGGTTGATGCACTTGATTTCCCAGCTTTGCTGCCTTCCCAAAGGTGCTGCAGTCCAGGAGTGAACACAAATGAGCAATGCTGGCATGCTGGGGAGTGCGATGGGCAGAGCAGGAAGAATTAACTTTGATCCTGAATGTCACCAACTCAGTTGCATCCAGGACCTATACACACTGCTGAGTGCTCCTCCTTTGCAGGTCAGTTTCTGGCCCTTTCTTGGAAGGTTATTATGAGCAGTCAACAAAGTAAAGTGCCACTCCTCAGGATTAACCACAGACCTGGTGTCCATCCCTCAGCCCAGACTTTCTGCTACATCCTGTCAGTAGAGCTTCTGCTTCTCTTGCATGGAGGATTCAAGATTTTACTCCTACAACCACGAAAAAGCAAGCTGGGGATTCCAAAAGGACAAGCTGTACCTTCAGGGTCCTCCTGTTCACCTCTGTTTAAGACTCCTTTACCCCTTCTCCTCTGCCAGGGGCTTCCTTCCCCCAGGGCATTCATCCCTGGGGGCAAGAATTGCCTAGCAGATGTCTAGAGTGCCAAAATTCGGGCTTTCCAGCCATAAATGCATAGCTACAATCACCTTAGAGCCATAAACACTGAAGGACAGCACAGACATCTACACTCACTGGCAAAAGCCACACGGCTTAAAAGTTGAGGCATCTACATCTCTTAGGAAACACACATCTCCCACCAACACAATGACAGCCCTGGGCAGACAACACATCACAGCATCCCTGCAGGCATCCCAGCTACGGGCACCTCACTCCCAAACAGACAGACAAAACTCCCACGTGTTTCCTTTGCAACAACACATCTGTGCAGTCCTGGAAAAGCCCCTTCCTGTCCAGGGTAGAAATGCAAAGAAATGACAAATAGTGATCTTTGATGAATTCAGAGGGGAAAAGTGAGGTTGCATCCTGTCACCAAAATGAGTCTGGCAGGGCCACCTCCCATGTTGTGCCCATGAAAAATGGTGTTGCTGGGATAGCTCTAGAAACAGCTCCAGAAACATTATTTGAGCTAAGTGTCTTTCAGCACATTTCTAAGGAAGCTGCATATCTGTTTCTACAGCAGATATGTGCTTTGAGGAATGCATACAACTTAAGTCAGGGAACAGCAGGCTTGAGAGGTAAAAGACTTTTTGTCCCCAACTCTTTAAGGCTGAAAAGGTGTGGGGGGTTCTATGTCACTTTCCGCTGCAGTCGTGTTCAGACACTTTTCTCCCTACTTGATAGATACAGCAAAGCAAAATGGGTCAAAATGTCTCACTCAAGAAATACATTGAAGCAAACAGAACTACTCCAACGGAGAATTTTCGTGTCTCTCCCATCAGGCTGCCAGCAGATACCAAGGTAAAATGCATTGTAGGGCACACTACGTTTAACAGAGGCATGCACAACAGAAAGCCATTGTCTTGGAAGCTAAAAGATTCTGCATTTGTCAAAATGTAACAGAACTACGGGATGGCAGCAGGTCACTTAGGAGGTTTGTATGTCGAGATAGCTGAGCATAAGCTGGCGGTGCAGGGGAGGCTCTGGTAAATATGCCTTGTGCTCCGGGAGGTAAGACAGTAGTGCTGGTTCAGCGGGACTGCTCCTGAGTTTATTGAGCCTGGTGATTACAACAGGCTGTCATTAGGGCAGTAAAGTTTAAAGAGAGAGAGAGTGAGAGAGAGTAAAGAATAGGGAAGGGAACCACACCTATGTCAGGAAGCATTTAAAAAATGCATCCGTTTCTCACATTGATACGTGCAGGTAATGCAGGTAACACATGCATGAGTGGTCCCTTATCTTCAGCACAGGAGCACAGTCAGAAAACAAAGGAATCCCAGCTCAATTTAAAACTCCTGCTTGTGGCTTTTGCGTTTGGTGGTTGTTGGAGGCTTTTTCTTTCTTTTTTTTTTTTTTCCATTTTACCCAATCTGTCAGTTACCCAGGTTTGCAGGTGCTTGCTCATGCAAAGGGAAGACAGGTCTTTGCTTTGCTTAGTCCCTGCCAAACCCAGCCACCTGCCTTTTCCAGCCACAAAGGGCTCACAGGCACGGCAGGGATCTGAGCCACACACGGGAGGGTCACCTCTCCCAGCGCAAAGCAAATTGCTGGAGAAAAGCACATGGAGAGAGGCCCTGGCAAACCCTGCCAACGCCGAGCCCTGGCTGGGCAGAACAGGACGGTGCAGAGGATGGAGGTGTCTGCAGTGCCATAAGAGCAGCTCAGGGACGAGACAGCACTTTGAACCCGCTGAGAGGCTGAGCATGTTCCTTGTCATGTAAGCTGGATGTGCCACACCAGGGGGAAACCAACCCCAGGCTTTAATAAAACAGGCAAACTTAAAAGACTTTTAAGTACTGATTAAAGCCTGCTGGAAATCAAGCAGGTGCTGTGAAAGCACAAAAAAAACCCGGCAAAATTGAGGCAGACCTTGACCATTTTTTGCATAATTTACTTTTCCAAAAAGAGAGAAACCTGAGTCTATTTGCATAGATTTAGGCTGCACGAAATGCTGCTGAAGTCAGCTCTGCAGAAGTAAACACAAAGGTCTTTGTCAGAAACCCCATGCATTTTCCTAAAGGATAGGGCTAGCCAGCCCAACACCTTTCCAAGGGCTGGGGAGAACGAGCTGCCGCGCAAAGGTACAGAAGTGACACTCTGCCACCATCACAGAGGTATTTTACCAAGTTGTAAGGGCAAACTTTTATTTCTAGTGTACTTCTGAAATGCTTCACAGAAATTAAAGTAAAACCAAAACTCAGAGAACAATCTGTGATATGAAAAACAAATTACTCAGTGATGACCTGAACTTCCTAGAAATCACTCTGATCTGCATCAAATGCACTGGATTTGTCATCTTGCTGCATCTCGTTCTCACCAGCCTGTCTTTGCCAAGCAGGGAACAGATGCTGCAGGGATTCAGCATCTCTTGGGCACCACTGATGAACGCAGCGCCTTGCAGACCTTCTCCTGACAGCCCCTGGGGTGAAGGACACATCGGAGAGGCGGAGAGGGTCTGGCCGGGAAACTAATGCTCTGCTAAAATCCTCCCGGGCAGGCCGGAGGAAAGCAGCCTGGAGACTGCTCTGCTTGGCGCAGTGGGAAGTAGAGGGACCCGCTGGAGGGGAGCCCCGGGGTCCGTACGGCGCTTCGGACTCCGGGCGGTGTTTGGGCGGTGTGAAAGCCCAGCGCCGGTTCCCAGAGAGGCGATTTTGCATACTTTTACTTCTGCTCCCCGCAGCTGCCCAGCTGGAAGGGCTCCGGCTCTGCCGGTGAAAGGCGGCGAGCGGCGCACGGAGGGGATGGCAGCGGGGACCTGTGCCCCGCCGGCGGGGGCTGGCAGGTTCGGGGGCACCCACCTCCGCTCCCGGGGCTGCGGGGCTGGGAGCGGCAGCCAGACCTCCTTCTGCGGCTCCAGCTGTGGTGGGCACAACACCGCTTCTCCCGCGGCGAGCCACGAGCCCATAGTTTGGGAATGGTGCCGCTCGTCCCGCTCGTCACGCACCGAGCCGCGCGGCTGCGGGCGCTCCCGGGAATGAGCGTTCAGCTCACTCCGCGCTGAGCAATCCGCGCTGGCAGCCCGGTGCCTGCGGGGACACGGCTCGCTTTGGGGAAGCCTGAGGAGATCTTGTCGATTCCCCCCCTCTCCCTTTTCTTTCTTGGCTTTTCTTTTACGCTGTCAGCTGCACCCCCAAGCCTCCCGCTGCAGCCGGGGGAGAGCAGCCCGGGGCCAGCAGACGGGCTCCCGGGGCCGTGGGAAAGCGCCGTCGGCCCCCGCGGACGGCAGGGCTGCGGGACAGGGGGTGTCCCACGGGGGGCGGCGGGGGCTGGCTCTGGAGGGCGGTACCCTCCGCCCCGCCGCGTCCCGCGAACCCACCGGCGAAAGCAGAAAAGGCGGGGGGTGGCAGGAGGGCGGGAGTGGGAATCCCCAAAAGGCCGAAAGAGCGTCAGCAGCCGGGAAAAAAGCCCCGCGCGGTCGGGAGCGGGGACGGGGCCGGTGACGGTGACAGCGCTGGGGGCGCCCCCGCGCCGCGCGCTGAGATCGG